>JANAVB010041581.1:0-30000 GCA_029216955.1 Iris pallida
CCTTTTGTCATGAACTTGATTTTACTTAATATGTTTGAAATGACTATGTACATGGCATGGTATGACAAGGCTATACACGAAAGTGACCCGTGGTGGTGCACTCCTGACATGACCAACTGACATGATAGTGGCCCGTCGTGGCGCACTCCTGACAAGTACCCTGACATGATTTATCTTGATAACTTAATTGACTTGCCTCGACACCGTGGGTAGTTCTTCTTGCTTGCTTGTTAAATCCACTTGTCCTGTCTTGCATCATGTCTAGGATGGGACTCCTGAGTACCACGGTCAGGAGTACCTACTAAAATGGATTAAGGTTAATAACTAGAATACACAGTAGTCATGAAGAGATGACACAGCTACAGGCAATTCCCGTTACCTGGGCGCTCTTGGGATCTGTAGCCTGCCGTCGATAGGGCACATTTCCAGCACATCGTCGCGTGTTTGCACCCTCTAAGTCACCTAAGGTACATTGTCTTCTGGGCGATGTACCCACCATTCAACCCCTAATTTTCGTCCTGGTAACCTGGATGATCTGCAGGGCTTGTGGCTGTGGAACAATCTCACTCACTGCATCTTTTATAATAGGCCTGTGATAACCCTAGTTAGTTAAAGTCAAGCCGTAGTATCTGCTTGACCGTGATTGATTGAATGAGGTATAACCAGTTTAGCCATATCTTGATCCAGTACAAGATTGCTTCTGTCTGAATTCTTATATTTTTCTTGCCGATAAATGGTAGGAAACCAAGTTCTGTTCAGACGAAGGGTTACAACCCTGGTCTTTGTTTGGTTTACGGGTTGTAACCTGGCTATCGGAATAGTTCCATGGTTATCTCGTCGTATATCATCCTGACATGTTTTCATAAATTTCTAGTTTTAATATTATATTTTTCTTGTGCTAAATGCTGGCTTTTGTTCTTATTTCGTGGCCCCCTTGTGGCACTTGCTCTTTCTGGGGTTGACCCAGCTGGTTTTGTGTGGCCAGATTTCGGAGCAGCTCCCGAGGATCTACCAGCTTCAATCCGATGGTGGCGACTAGAAGGAACCCGGGCTACGAGTGGGTTTTCTATTTTGTTTCGCTCACTCTATTGTAAAGTTATTCTTTGAGGCGTTTAGCCGACGAGCACCTGTTAGCTCGATGTACTTTTACTTACGTCTGCCTACGGGCTGTAACATGATTAACAAATCCTAGGGTTGATCATGTATGACTTAACTCTTGCAGTCCCCGTATTTTGTACGACTAGCTTCATGATCAGCTGAATATGTAATATTTGGGACGCCTTATTATTGTATATTTAATGATCATACATCTTGCGACCTTACTTACTTGCTTGTGATTGAGACATTAGGCTTGTTCATGACCATAAGAGACTGTTGGCTTGTAGTAAACCCTCATATTTCTAGACAGCCGTGACCGTATATCGAGTGTTTCCATTTCAATATACGTAGCTGGCTGTGTCTGCCCCCGCTCTCCAGTATTCTGGTTCTGGGGTGTGACATGGTTTAAGTGGTGGCCCATGCAGGTCTTGTAAATCAAGATGTGTGGGGGTTTACCAGATAGATGTCTCTATCAGTACTCGTCCTTGATCTCTGTTCGTATCCTCTGAATCCCTGGATTCTTGCCCTGATACTGTGCTTATATCGTTGATCTGTCCTGGTCCTTTCCTTATTGTTTTCTGTGTCATCTTCTTCAGCGCACTGTACCTGGTCCTACCGATCGACGAGGTGGATCACTTCCCGCAAATCAGCAGCAACCCGGATATCAAGCCCAGCATTCCTAGCCTCCAGAGTTGTACCTACGGGGGAGAGTCACCAGTTCGGCCCGTCCGCCAGCCCGCAGAGCCAGATGATGGTACCTTAGTAGGCCTCATCAGAACCTTGATAGCTTCTCAGGATCGTCGAAGCGACGCCCTGCACCAACAGTTCAAGATGCTTGACCCGAGGCGGACATCCAGGAAACCAGGCGGCGAACAGCTTCAAGCGATTGAACCCTCCTTTCTTCGACGGCACCGAGGATGCGATTGCCGTAGATGCATGGCTTCAGGATACTGAGGTGATTCTGGAAGCAGCTAGGACACCCGAGAATGAGAAGGTGGCGGTAGTACGCCTGCAGTTGTTGGACTTGGCTCGCAGTTGGTGGGCGGCGCAAGCCATGGGATTAGTGGCACCCATTGCTTGGACAGTGTTTAGAGAGAGATTCCACGAAGTATTTCGATGCTGTGGCTCGGTACGACTTGCAGACCAGATTTACCAACTTGAAGCAAGGAGGCAGAACAGTCGACAGTTATGCATCGGAGTTTTCTAGACTCAGTAGGTTTGCCCCCACCTTGGTGGCGACCGAGTTTGATAGGGCCCAGCGATTCCAGCAGGGACTGTATTTGGAGATTTTGTTGGCAGTTGAGCAGTTCGAGCACCAGACGTTCGATGCAGTCTTGAGAGCAGCTAGGAGGCATGAGTACACCTCCCAGAGGATCGTTGATAGGACCGGAAGTAGGAAGCGGTCCCACAGTCAGATGCACCAATCATCAGCTCCAGCCCCGGTAGTTAGGGGGTTGACCATTGGAACTCCGAGCGGGCGTCCTCAGTAACGTCGGTTTAGCATTCGACCCGACGTAGCCACAACAGCAGAAGCAGACTTCCGCGATAGGATGTTCACATTGCGGGAAGCCAGGGCATGTGGTGGCAGATTGTCGTAGGGCACAAGGATTGTGCCTGGCTTGTGGAGCAGCAGATCATAGGATAGGGGCTTGCCCGAATAGGGGTGGTTCATCAGCATCCAACCCTTCTAGCTCTTCGGTGAGAGGACCGGCACCAGCACCAGTTCAGCAGCAGCAGTATCAGTCTTCGAGTCCCTTGCCGCCTCAGTCTCAGGCATTCCAGCAGCAACACCCCCAACAGTATGCACAAGCCCAAGCTCAGACCCAAAATAGGCATAGAGGTTTCCAACAGAGGGGACCAGCAGCCAGAGGACAAGGTCAGGCCATGATGATGGCTATGGAAGAAGAAGTTGCACCAGGTGAGGTTGTGGCAGGTACTATTCTCGTCAACTCCTTTCCAGCGTCTGTATTATTTGATTCTGGTGCATCGCATTCATTTATGTCTGCACGATTGCGACACGGATAGGATTGGAGCCCGAGTTATTATCAGTGAGGCTCAATATACTTACTGGTAATGGTCTTGTGGGAGTAGATCGAGTTTTCCTCGTGTCGGATCGTAGTTAGCGGTAGGGAGTTCTCCGCTAGATTCATAGAGTTTCCTATGGCAGACTATGATGTAGTCCTAGGCATGGATTGGTTGAGGAACCAGTATGCTAGGATAGACTGCCATATTGGCAGAGTTGTCTTTAGTATCCCCGGCGAGCCAGAGTTTTCGTTTTCCAGAGGCGCAGTGGAGCCATCTTCCCCAGCATTGCGGATGGCAGTAGCAGCAGTGCAGTTACCCCGGATAGTTGAAGAGTTTCTAGATGTCTTTCCAGAGGAGCTTCCAGGGATGCCGCCGGAGCGGGAGATTGAGTTCACTATAGACTTGATTCCCGGGACAGCACCAGTGTAGCGAGTCTACACGATGGCACCTTCAGAATTGGAAATTTTATACAAGATGATTGAAGAACTGAGGACCAACGGATTCATCCATGCAAGTGGATCACCTTGGGGAGCCCCGATGCTTCTTGTGAAAAAGAAGGATAGTACGTCCAGGTGTTGATTATCGTACCTTGAATTCGGTGACAATCAAGAACAGATACCCTCTTCCGAGGATAGATGACTTGTTTGATCAGCTCAGAGGGGCTTCAGTGTTCTCGAAGATCGACTTGCGGTCAGGTTACCACCAGATCAGAGTCAGAGAACAGGATATCTCGAAGACAGCATTCAGATCGAGGTATGGACATTGGGAGTTCCTTGTTATGCCCTTTGGAGCGACCAATGCGCCGGCCGTATTCATGGACCTCATGAATCGTATTTTCATGCCTTACTTGGATCAATTTGTGACCGTTTCCTAGATGACATCCTGGTCTACAGTAAGAGTGAAGCAGAGCATGAACAGCATCTCAGAGTCGTCCTCAGACGCTTAAGGAGCATCAGTTGTACGCCAAGTTCAGTAAATGCGAGTTCTGGCTCGATCGCATTTCATACTTGGGTCACATCATTACCCGAGGAGGAGTGGAAGTGGACCCCCAGAAGATTGTGGCTATCGAGTCATGGCCGGTACCCACTCAGTGGCAGAGGTTCGCAGCTTCCTCGGATTGGCCGGCTACTACCGACGGTTCATTTCAGATTTCGCAATGATTTCACGCCGATGACCCAGTTGACCCGCAAGGATGTGCCATTTGTTTGGACATCAGAGTGTCAGGAATCATTTGAGAAGTTGAAGCGAGGTTTGATAACGGCTCCCATTCTCACCCTTCCTGATGGGACCGGAGGATTCACAGTTTAATGCGACGCTTCAGGCAGAGGATTGGGGTGTGTCTTGATGCAGCATGGGAAGGTAATATCTTATGCGTCATGCCAACTTCGTGATCATGAGAAATTACCCGACCCATGACTTGGAATTGGCGACGGTAGTGTTTGCTTTGAAGTTGTGGAGACACTACTTGTACGGAGATAGAGTGGAGATCTTTACTGATCATAAGAGCCTGAAGTATGTTTTTACCCAGAAGGACCTTAATATGCGGCAGAGAAGATGGCTCGAGCTACTAGTGGACTATGATGTGGATTTACAGTATCATCCCGGAAGGCCAACGTTGTAGCAGATGCATTGAGCAGGAGAGCCGGAGTTTATTTCTTGACGGCGCAACCAGAATTATTGGCAGATCTTCAAAGATGGGAATTGAAGTGGTTCTTCCAACCAGCGTGGCGTTGATAGCCAGTCTACAGGTTCAGTCCAGCATAGTTGAGAGAATCCGGGTGGCGCAATCAACAGATTCCAAGATCCAGCGACTCAGACAGAGTGTGAAGCAGGAAGAAGGCCAGAGTTATGTATCCATGAAGACGGTACCCTTCGGCACGGCACTCGTCTTTGTGTACCCAGTGGAGATATCAGACAGAAAGTCATGGCAGAGGCCCACAGTTCACAATATTCTATTCATCCGGGAGGTACGAAGATGTACCGTGACATTCGTCGCACTTCTGGTGGAATGGCATGAAGAGGGAGATAGCCCGGTTTGTCTCTCGGTGTTTGGTTTGCCAACAGGTTAAAGCTGAACATCAGAGGGCCCCGGGACTTCTTCAACCTTACCGATCCCAGAATGGAAATGGGAACATAACCATGGATTTCGTGACCGGATTGCCCATATCTCGGCCGGCAGAGATGCTATTTGGGTAATCGTGGACAGGCTTACCAAGGTGGCACACTTTCTCCCATTCAGAGTTGGGCATTCAACGACGCAGTTAGCAGAGATGTATCTCAGGCAGATTGTCAGGCTTCACGGTGTGCCAGTCAGCATCACCTCGGACAGGGATTCAAGGTTCACACATTTTTGGCGCAGCTTGCAGAAGAGTTTGGGGACTCGCCTTCAATTCAGCTCAGCTTATCACCCGCAGACGGATGGTCAGTCAGAGCGCACAATCCAGACTCTTGAAGATATGTTGAGATCCTGTACCCTTGACTTTGGTGGTTCATAGGAGAATCATCTGCACCTGGTAGAATTCTCGTACAACAACAGTTATCAGGCCAGTATCCAGATGGCACCCTTCGAGGCTCTCTATGGCAGGAAGTGCAGATCCCCGCTAGCATGGGACGATATCGGGGAGAGGCAGATGCTCGGACCCGAATTGATTTCCAGACGGTTGAAGTGGTTAGGAAGGTCAGAGATCACCTCCGAGTTGCCCAGGACCGCCAGCGCCATTGGGTCGATGCTCATCGGCGTCCCTTAGAATTTGTTGTCGGCGACCATGTATTCCTTAGGATCTCGCCTACCCGCGGCGTCATTCGCTTCGGCGTACGGGGAAAGCTTAGTCTAGGTATATAGGGCCGTTCGATATTCTAGAGCGAGTAGGAGATGTATCCTATCGTCTCGCTCTTCCGCTGTCGCTAAGTGAGGTACATGATGTATTCCATGTGTCCCAATTACGACGGTATATTCCAGACCCGAGCCACATCCTAGACCATTCGGAATTGGTTGTTGGTACCAACCTTTCGTATGAGGAGAGGCCCGTGTCTATATTGGACCGGAGGGAGAAGACTCAAGAACAAGACTATTAAATTAGTCCGTGTTGCTTGGGGTCATCACTCTCTAGGTGAGTCAACGTGGGAGCGTGAGGACGACATCCGATCACGATATCCCTACCTGTTTGACTCGTGAGGTATAATGTCTTTCTTATGCCTTACGTTTTCCCTTCCTTGCTTGCATTATGATTGCATGATTGAACTGCTTAGTGTAACTTGCCTGTGCTTAGTGTAGCTTGTCGTGACAATCTCTAGCTCCTTGATTAAATTTCGAGGACGAAATTCTTTTAAGGGGGTAGAGTTGTCACCCTCATTTCCGTATTTCCCGTAATTCGTATTTATACTCGTATCTGGATTTTGGCATGTATTTTTATTTTTCTCAACTTGTAGAGTTTCGGTTTCTCGTATTTTAGGTTTTGTCATGGTTCGGTTTTAATTGGTTTGGATTGGGTTGGTTTAATTTAGTTTATTATGCATTGGCACACCTTAACCTACACTCCACCTTCAACACACCACAACTCCCCTCTTTATAATCCCCACCTACCTCTCTCTCTCTTCATTACCACCACCATTTATTTCCTTCTTCTTCTTCTCCTTCCTCTACACAACTCTCCTAACCCTAGGCAAGTGCACCTTGCCACTTCATGAGAGCCCTATTTTCTTGGTTCATTTGCTAGATTAGGACATGGTGATCAACATTAGAACTTGGTTTTGTGATTTGAAGTCTCCTTTGCTCTAGATCTAAGTTATTTCTATTTTCGGATTTTGCATGGTTTGATCTCTTTAAGTTGGATTTTCATGGGTTTTGGTGTTTCAAGTGGAAGAGCATTCAATTCTACCCAAGTTGGAACTTTGGAAATCTGGATTTGGAGTTCGGATGGCCAAGTTATGATGCTTTGAAGCCTTGGGTTCATCCATGGTGTTTTTGCTGTTTGGAGAAGACAGTGAGAAGTGTGCAGAGCTGTTTAGCTTACGCACCCTGAGCTACGCGCGCTCTTTAGCGCTGCGTACGCAGACTTAGGTACGCTTCCTGTTGGAAGCGTGTCCCTTGAGCGTGCGTGACTTTTCATGTACGCCGCTCCCTTGAGCGTGCGTGACTTTTCACCTACGCTGCTCCCTGTAGCGTGCGTGACTTTTCACCTACGCTGCTCTCTCAGCGTGCGTGACTTTTCACCTATGCTGTTCTCTCAGCGTGCGTGACTTTTCACCTACGCTGCTCCTGTAGCGTGCGTGACTTTTACCTACTGCTCTCTCAGCGTGCGTGACTTTTCACCTACGCTGCTCTCTCAGCGTGCGTGATTTTCACCTACGCTACTTCCTGTAGCGTGCGTGACTTTTCACCTACGCTGCTCTCTCAGCGTGCGTGACTTTTCACCTACGCTGTCTCTCAGCGTGCGTGACTTTTACCTACGCTGCTCTCTCAGCGTGCGTGACTTTTCACCTACGCTGCTCCCTGTAGCGTGCGTGACTTTTCACCTACGCTGCTCTCTCAGCGTGCGTGACTTTTCACCTACGCTGCCCTGTAGCGTGCGTGACTTTTCACCTACGCTGCTCTCTCAGCGTGCGTGACTTTTCACTACGCTGCTCCCCTGACCCCTTGCTTAACCCATTGGTTCTTAGAGTTTTGGTCTTATTTCTTTAAGCTTGGCTTTTCTATAGCCCTGTATATTGTTATTTTATTAGATATTTTACGCCCATTTTATATCCTTACGCCTTTTGTCATGAACTTGATTTTACTTAATATGTTTGAAATGACTATTGTACATGGCATGGTATGACAAGAAACTAGTATAACACGAAGTGACCCGTGGTGTGCACTCCTGACATGACCAACCTGACATGATAGTGGCCCGTCGTGGCGCACTCCTGACAATACCCTGACATGATTTATCTTGATAACTTAACTTGACTTGCCTCGACACCGTGGGTAGTTCTTTCTTGCTTGCTTGTTAAATCCACTTGTCCTGTCTTGTATCACGTCTAGGATGGGACTCCTGAGTACCACGGTCAGGAGTACCTACTAAAATGGATTAAGGTTAATAACTAGAATAACACAGTAGTCAGAAGAGGACACAGCTACAGGCAATCCCGTTACCTGGGCGCTCTTGGGATCTATAGCCTGCCGTCGAGTAGGGCACATTTCCATCACATCGTCGTGTTGCACCCTCTAAGTCACCTAAGGGTACATTTGTCTTCTGGGCGATGTACCCACCTGAATTCAACCCCTAATTTTTGTCCTGGTAACCTGGATGGTCTGCAGGGCTTGTCGCTGTGGAACAATCTACTGCATCTTGTTAGTAATTAGGCCTGTGATAACCCTAGTTAGTTAAAGTAGCAAGCCGTAGTATCTGCTTGGTCGTGATTGATTGAATGAGGTATAACCAGTTTAGCCATGTCTTGATCCAGTACAAGATTGCTTCCTGTCTTGAATTCTTATATTTTATCTTGACGATAAATGGTGGGAAACCAAGTTCTGTTCAGACGAAGGGTTACAACCCTGGTCCTTGTTTGGTTTACGGGTTGTAACCTGGCTATCAGAATAGTTCCATGGTTATCTCGTCGTATATCATCCTGACATGTTTTCATAAATTTTTAGTTTTAATATTATATTTTTCTTGTGCTAAATGCTGGCTTTTGTTCTTATTTCGTGGCCCCCTTGTGGCACTTGCTCTTCCTGGGGATTGACCCAGGTTTTGTGTGGCCAGATTTGGAGCAGCTCCCGAGGATCTACCAAGCTTCCAGTCCGATGGTGGCAACTAGAAGGAACCCGGGCTACGAGTGGGTTTTTATTTGTTTCGCTCACTCTATTGTAAAGTTATTCTTTGAGGCGTTTAGCCGACGAGCACCTGTTAGCTCGATGCACTTTTACTTACTGTCTGCCTACGGGCTGTAACATGATTAACAAATCCTAGGGTTGATCATGTATGACTTAATTCTTGCTAGTCCCCGTATTTTGTACGACTAGCTTCATGATCAGCTGAATATGTAATATTTGGGACGCCTTATTATTGTATATTTAATGATCATACATCTTGCGACCTTACTTACTTGCTTGTGATTGAGACATTAGGCTTGTTCATGACCATAAGAGACTGTTGGCTTGTAGTAAACCCTCATATTTCTAGACAGCCGTGACCGTATATCAAGGTGGTTTCCATTTAATATACGTAGCTGGCTGTGTCTGCCCCCGCTCTCCAGTATTCTGGTTCTGGGGCGTGACAATTTGTTCCTAATCAATTTTGTTCAGTTGATCGCTTCGAATTTTAAGCAAATTCAAATAATTGAATTACTTGTTCTCGCATGTTATGTGTTCGACATAATGCCTCGACTAGTTTCTTATCTGGTCCACACACAAAATTAGAGTATCAGATACTGATACTTATTTTAGATTATCACATGTATATTATTTCATCGTTTGGTTTATGATCTTCAAATTCTTGATTCCGTTTGGTATAGACATGAGGTCGTATCTTTGACACGAACAAGGATAACACAGTATAGATGAGTTGTATCGCTTCGAGATGGCTCGCATCTCATGGAGGGCCAACCCCATCTCTCCGCACGGAGTTAGGAAAGTCCCGGTTGTGTGGTTATACATCTCCAACAAGGCTATGAATAGGGGCAAAATGATCTATATACCATATTTGGTAGCCCTGATGGCACGACACAAGCCCATACCTTGGAGATCCTCCTTGAATCTACCCAATATCCACAGGATTAGTTTACGCCATTCTGTCCTGGGATGAATCCAGCCTTCGACCCGGAAGACCTTTTTTGGGTACGTACATCCCGTCGCCAGAAGCCTATTGGCAAAAAGAAAAGCCCGGAATGGATGTACTTCGTAGTAAAATTACTGAGCAGACGACCAGGGAGTAACACACGCAACGTATATGATGGACCATCATGTGCACTCTTGAAATTATCCTTTCTCTTAGAGTGTTTGTCTACCTGGATATGGCCTGTCATTAAACCCCCTTGCTCCGGGGTTAGATCCCATTTCATGAGACGCTTTTCAGCGAAGCAAAGAAAATCGAGAGAGGGAGGTGTCGATTGATTGACAGAACGAACAATGAGAGATCGTCATTCTCGAAGTACAAATTCTCATTTACCTCCAAGAGATCGGCCTCTTCCTGAATCAGCTGATCGCCAAAAAAAGAATCGAGCTTTCAGCATCTCGACATCACCAGAGGGGAGAGACAACTTGCCTCGATCCATCTTACGGCAAAAATATACATGTTGTTGATCCCGTATCATAGTCAGTCGCTCTTTCGGTTGACCTTAGGCGATCAAATTCTTGGCGAGACTAACGAGCGCCTCGTCGATATTTATGACTAAGGTACCATTGAGTCAAAAAGGATATCACCGAAGAGAGACGTGGATACGAGAACTGCACATGAACAAAATGTGTCAAAAAAATACAGGTATCTTCTCGAAGAAGTGCGAAGGCACTACCAAGTGGCACTGTGCCTCTGTAGGTAAGCATCAACGCAGTCATTATGCAAACATCCGTGCAAGCACTACAAAAAGTTGTACTGCTTGACAGCATGCGAGTGCCTGTACTGGAAATTCATAAAATAGCACTGCGCGCAAGTGACCCTGCGCATCTGCGAAAACCTCAGCACATCTTATAGTCATCACTTTGTAAAAGTAACAACTATGCGTATTTGTTGATAGAGCTTTAGCACATCTTCCAGGCACCACTCCGAAGAATGACGCCCCATGTGCATCAGCAAGAAAATGCTTTAGCACATCTTCGGGACACCACTCCAAAGAATGGTGCCCCATGCACATTAGCGAAAAAAGAAAGCTTCAGCACTGTTTCACTTAACAAAATGCGTCGGCTTTTGAAAATAAAACGAGAAAAAGTACAAAAGAGTACAAATATTCTGGGAAGTATTGCTATGGAAGTCTGATCTGAAGGCGATCACTTTGTTCCTTGGACCATACGATGATGATGAAGATCACTGCTAGAAGATGAACAGTTGGAAGAACTAAGTCACCAGAAAGGTATCGACGCACTTAGGCACTGATGGCGAGGCCGAATGCTTTCCTGCTTTGCTTCACTCTGTTCTGGAAGAAAGGTTGAAGAATAATGCTCCAAAAAATTAAAGTCTCTGGGCTCTGATCTCTATGTATTCTCTCCTGTCTCTCTGTGCATGATGCTTTTGATGTGTAAAATAAGTCTATTTATAGACATGACTCCTTGGGCGTAAAAAGCAACACATTTGAGTTTTTACGCTGGCAACTGTCACCCACGATGGAAGTTACTCTCTACATACGTTGACACATGTCCCATTATATCAACAAAAAAAGGAAGCACGTACACACGTTCTTCAATTGTGGCATGAAAGCCACGTGGACAAACCACGTTCTCATGTAGCCAGAAACAATCGGGCATAAAAATGACCCGAAACATATACTGAGCGTAAAGTGGCAAATTGGCGTAAAAATAGCCCAAATAAACTTCCCAGAGTGGCTAAAATAGCCTTGAGCGTAAAGTAGCTCAATAGACTTTACACTCACAATAGTTTTGAGCGTAAAAACTCACATAACTATCGTGCGTAAAAAGAAGTAATTTTATTGAGCGTAAAGTGGACTATTTTGCACTAAACGACAATATCGATTTCTGTGTAAATCAAATCTCTTTGAATTCTGCGTTTATACGCTGTCAACAAATCATTATGTCAGATGCATTAAATGCATGATCTGACAGCCTATTTCCATCGTAAAGCAGCTAGCGTAAAGTGTAGCTAGCGTACAGAGTAGCTAGCGTAAAGGATAGCCAGCGTACAGTGTAGCTAGCGTAAAGCTTAATACAAAATAACCCTAGCATAAAGTGTTGAGCGTAGAGCTCTCTTTGTTTGACTTGATTTATGAGGTACTTTTTACGCTCCTATAAGACCCCCTTCAAAGTTTTCGAAATTTGAAACATACTTCAAGAATTTCGAAATACTTTGAACAAGAAAATGGTGCCGGTCAATACTCAACCGTCATAATGAATTTTCTCTTGAAAACGTTCGAACACCTCTTCATCTCCCCGAGTTGCATTAATAATGATCAATTTCCCATAAGGAATATGAGGAGTTGATTTGATTGTATATATAAGGAGAAGTTCTTCATTCTTACTTTTCAATCTTATACTGTCATGGCATCAAAGAAAGAGACGAACAAAGAAAAGGCTCCAAGCTCTAGGATTGACACAGAGACAGAGATCGAGCGAGCACGTAACTTTGTAGAGTGCTTTGGACTAACTCCAGCGATCTTCGGTCGTATAAATGGTGGTCCCTCAACTGCGTACGAAGGATCAGGTGATGCAGAAGCATTCCTCAATCTGATGCTCGTTCCGGGATCCACAACATGCACGAATTAGGTGCCTCCATTCGTCAGCCCAACGAAGGAGAGAAGAAATAGTAATGTTTTATGTAGAAGTGTCTTGACACTTCAACTTATCTATAGGGGCCTACTCCCCCCTTTTTTTATAAAAATAAAATCTTAGTATTGATTTCATCTTTATTCGTGTAGTGCATTGGTATGTAGAATTGTTCCACACCTTTTTTGACTGTATCTATGGTTGTTCATTCCCAAGAGAAACAAATCAACACGTGGCAGCTGTCCTGTGGTCACGAGCGCCTTTATTAGGATCTCTCCCGAAATAAACTCATGCCAACCGTTTCTTCGACCCTTTATAAATAGCTGAGTTAAAGAATGTTTTATGCATTCTCATTCTCATTCTCATTCTCATTCTTTTTCTCCGAAGATAGCTATTTGCAAGATTTCATTCTCCAACAAGAGATTGATAATGATGATGCTTTTCGATGTCGTTCCTCTGTACGCTCGGCATCAGACGTTGATTCAACCACTCTTAAAGCCAAACCATCTGACCTTGATGGTAAGTTTGATTTATAAAACAATTGTCTTCCTTTGAGCTTTTTGTTGAAAATAGATGTATATCTTTAATAGATAAGGCATCTGAAAATGAGCGCAAATCTTTGACAGATATGAAGCGCATAAAAAACAAGCGCAAAGCCTTTTAGATAACATGCACATGAAACACGGGCGTAAAAAGCCTTGTTGAATAAGGTGCACGAGCATCAGTCTTTAATTGGCCAGTAAGTGGCTGATGATACTTTTGTTGAAAAAAATTTCTGTTGTTTTCTGCATAAGCTTGGCTGAAGAACATTTCCAGAACTGGTATTGGCGACTTGGATGATGTGAGGAGCATTCTTCTGACATCAACATCAGGGAGCTCATGCGCTTTTGACGCGCAAACCAGACAACTCAGAACTTTTCGTGGGATAGAAGGGTCTTCCTCAGATGGTAGGAAGAGCCTTTATACACGGATGGTGGAGTCAACTCTATCCCGAGAAATTGGGTAGTAGAGTTCCTTTCATGGCAGAACTAGGAATCATATCCCAATGCTGGATACATTCCTATCTCTTCTGAAAGGCCGCCATTTCTCCACCAATTGTATTGGCAGCAACACGTCTTCGGGCTGCCATACTCTAGGATTCTCCTCTCGTCTGAGAGAGAAGACCAGAGTTAATTCCTACTGTTCTGGTCGCCATTGAGGCTCAGACAGCAAGGAATTGACACCAACAACAAATCCGATGAAGAAGATCCAAAGAAGAAATAGATCTCGATTAGGTCATCGTTGTTGTATAGAATAAAATCCAAGATGTAATAGATTTCCATTATGATTTATAAGAAAGTCTAAGAAATGTAATAGACTTTTATGATGTGGGAATGGAAATGACAAGTCTTCTAAACTCAATAATTTGTATCTTAACCAGAGGTAATATAGACATGAATGACATCTTATTTTTTTTTCAGAGTATACAATACTATCAGAGGTAATATGGACATGACAGCATGTAAGAACTCAAAGAAAAGTAGATTAATATCTATGCAGAGGTCAAATGGACATGATAGATAACGAAATACAAGCAGATTTAATATTTATTCAGAGGTCATGAGAACATGATAAATAATAAATTCAACTTTTTATACCAACTGGTAAGAAAGAAGATTAAAATTTCTCTCAAGCTTTGCTGCAAGCTGATAGGGAAATGACAAGTCTTCTAAACTCAATAATTTGTATCTTAACTAGAGGTAATATAGACATGAATGACATCTTGTTTTCTTTTTCAGAGTATACAATACTATCAGAGGTAATATGGACATGATAGCATGTAAGAACTCAAAAAAAAGTAGATTATTATCTATGTAGAGGTCAAATGGACATGATAGATAATAAAATACAAGCAGATTTAATATTTATTCAGAGGTCATGAGAACATGATAAATAATAAATCCAACTTTTTATACCAACTGGTAATATAGAAGATTAAAATTTCTCTCCAAGGAGATGAGTAATCAGCTTAACCAAACCTTGGTAGCTGGAGAATAGAATGATTAATGAAAGAACAAATGAACCAACGTATCTTTCGGGAAAAGAAAGATCAATTCAATTCCACGATTAAATGGATGAATCTGATGTAACGAATGGATAGGTCTTTTCGGGAATGAAAAGTTGTTTCAATCTCCAAGACTGGTTCGTTAATAGATCTCTCCTATAAATAGGTGAGAACTCTTTGTAACATTTCATTCTTATTTCCATTCCTCTATCGGAAATGTCTTCCAAGAACGTGCAACAAAAGAATGAAGTCTCCATGAAAGTTGAGGACGTCATCGAGACGCGCCCCATTGAGCCAATTGTGTCAGACCCAACCAAATAGGCGAAATCTCTTCTATGCCCAAGCCACCGCAAGACATCCTAGCTTTCTTAATAGAGCCAGGGAAAACTCCTAAGGAAGAAGTACTGAGGATGGCTGCCTGAAATTTTTTATGAACTCAGGCACCGATGCCTTCGATGCATTGGCCGACAATGTATTTAATAAGGAAGGCAGTGGTCCTCGTCCTTAATCTTTTATTCAGAACAAAATAATAAAGGAGATTTTATTTTCATTCTGTCTTTTTTTTTTTTATACATAGTACTTCTTGAAAAATTTGCCATTGATCGGCATCATAAGTAAATCTCCATTAGGCTTAGATAACCGATAGGCGCCATTGGAAAACACAGTCTCAATGACATAAGGGCCTTCCCATTTTGCTTGGAATCTCCCTTTGCTTTTGTGAGTCATCACCATCGGTCTTCAAACAGCTAATACCAGTTCGCCAACCTTGAATACCCTCTCTTTAACTTTACGATTGAAAGTTCGAGATATACGGGCTTGATATAGCTTAATATGCTGTTATGCTTGAAGACGCTTCTCGTCCAATCCTTCAAGTTCTTGGAGTCGTAAGCGATCATTATTCTCTATAGTTAGCTCATTAGCAATGGCTATTCGAAGAGATGGAATCTGGATTTCTAATGGAAGGACAACCTCACATCCATAAACTAATGAAAATGGTATAAAACCAGTAGGAGTTCGGATTGTAGCTCGATAAGCCCATAAACATTCTCTAAGTTTCTCATTCCAATCACGTTTATTAGAAGAGACAAACTTTTTGAGAAGTTTGATGATCGTCATGTTAAAAGCTTCGGCTAAACCATTAGCAGCTGGATTATAAGCAGTAGAAGCCAGATTTTGAATTCAATTCTTATCACAGAACCGATAAAATGCCTGACTAGCAAATTGTGGTCCATTGTCATGAATTATTCGTCAAGGAATCCCGAAACGATAAATGACATAATATTTGATGAAGCTGATAACATTAGATGTTTTTACTTCAGCAAGAGGAACTGCTTCTGCCCACTTAGAAAAGTAATCGGTTATAGCTAATATAAACCGATGTCCTTTAACAGAAGGAGGGTTAATAGGACCAATGATATCCATACCCCAAGCTTCGAAGGGCCAATAGGCTGCTGTAGGATGTAGAAATTCAGACGGTTGATGAATAAAATCAGCATGAATCTGACATGCTTTACACCTTCTGGCATAGTCTACAGCATCTGCTATCATAGATGGCCAATAATACCCTATTCTTCGAATACGGTCTTATAATTTTGGACCCAATTGATGAGCACCACAAACACCATCATGAGCTTCTCGGAGTGTTTGTTTGGCTTCACTTTCTAAGAGACAGCGCAGCAAGAGTCCATCATATGAACGACGATATAACATATGTAAAGATGAATCATAATAGAATCGAAATAATCATCTCTTAATTGATGCAGCTTCTTTTGGATCTTCAGGTAAAATCCCATGAACCGCATAATCAATGAATGGAATTCTCCAATCCTTCTGCTGGGAACTTGACTCTGTAGTATAACTTTGTTCAATATACAAATTATTCTTGACACAGAACAAGTCTCGGTCTAATAAAGTAATTGTATTTTGTCTTTGGATTGGAACCGCCAAGTCTGCAGCTAGGCTAGCAAGAGCATCAGCCTCCACATTCTGAGAACGCGGTACGAATTCAATGAAGAATCCTTTGAATGAAAGGACCAATTCGACTACCACTTGATGATAAGTGATGAGATCAAGATTTCTTATTTCATAAGTCCCTCTAACCTGATTAACAATCAGTTGAGAATCTCCATAAGCTTCTAGGAATTCAATGTCCAATTATTTTGCGACTTGGAGACCAATCAGTAAAGCATTATATTCTGCTACATTGTTAGAGCATGGCTCATTGAGAGAATAGGCACGGTATATGACCATTTTGTCAGGAGAAACCAAGACGATTCCTACCCCAGAGACAATATTACCTTTAGGTCCAACCCTTGATGCTCCATCAAAATATAATTGCCAGATGTCATTTTTCAAAGTCATGTTGCAATCCACGACTTCATCTGGAATGTCCTTATATAACTTCGATGTTTCAGATATAGGATAAGCAGCTAAGAAATCAACTAATGCTTGACCCTTCACTGATTTTTGAGGTACATAAACCATGTCATAAGGAGTGAGCAACATCACCCAGGTAGCTAACCTAGAGTTAAGAATGCTCGGTTTTCTCATCAATACCCGAATGGGATTTATTCTGGAGATGACATGAATAGTCTGTCCAGTCACATAATGTCTTGTCTTTTGGACAGCAAAAACCAAAGCCAGACTTTCCTTTTCTACAAGAGTATACCTGTGTTCAGCTCCAACCATCATTCTGCTAAGATAATAAATTGCTTGTTTGTGCCCCATATCACTTTTTTGTGCAAGAAGAGCACCAAGTGAATGATCCAAGGCTCGAACATATAATAAAAATGGTCTTCCTACCACAGGAGGTACCAAAACAGGTAGATTTGAAAGGTATTGCTTGATGTCATTGAAGGCTTTCTGACATGCTTCATCCCAAACAAATGATACACCCTTCTTTAATAGACGGGAGAAAGGTTGGCATCTCCCAGAGAGATTGGATATAAATCTCCTGATATACGCAATGCGACCTTGGAAGCCACGGAGTTCTTTTAAATTGCATGGAGGACGCATTTCAAGAATTGCTTTAACCTTATCAGGATCAACATGGATACCCTGAGAAGTAATGACAAAGCCTAAAAACTTACCACTGGAAACCCCTAAGAAAGACTTAGTAGGATTTATTTTCAATTGATGCTGACGCATCAATTTAAATACTGTCTTCAAGTCTTGAATTTGATCATCCTTTGATCGACTTTTAACAGCAATATCATCTACGTAACATTCAACTGTCTTCTGTAGATGTTCTTGAAAGATGTTGCTCATGGCCCGTTGATACGTGGCACCGGCGTTTTTAAGACCAAACGGCATAACCGTATAGCAGTAAACCCCAAGGGGTGTACGAAAAGCAGTATGCTTCTCATCTTCTGGATGCATCTTGATCTGATTGTATCCTGAGAATCCGTCCATTAAAGACATGCGTTTAAAACCGCATGTATTGTCTATCATGACATCAGTAATTGGAAGTAGAAATTCGTCCTTTGGACAAGCTGCATTAAGATCTCGAAAATCTATGCAAACTTGGACTTTTTCATTCTTCTTCATAACAGGAACAATATTGGCAACCCAGTCTGGGTGTAGTTCTTCACGAACAAAGCCACATGTAATCAACTTTTTGACTTCTGCTTCAATTGCATCCATCATATCTGGTCGATAACGTCATTGCTGTTATTTTATAGGCTTGGCATTAGGTAGAATATTGAGTTTATGAGTAGCAACTTTGGGGTCTAGACCCGGCATATCCTCATAACTCTATGGAAAGATATCAATATATTCTTTGATCAGTTTTATTAACTCTTTCTTTTCATCCTCAGAAAGGTTTTTACTGATGAACATAGGTTTGGATATAGTTCCATCCCCAGCATCAATCTAGACAATCTTATCCTCTGTAGGTGGCTGTCGCTGTTCAAAACGAAGTTCCAACTGAGTGTCCATTTGTTGAGCCCAAGGATCATTCTTAAATGGCTCAGATTCACCATCAGTTTGAACCATATTAACTAAGAATATTTGTTCATCATAATAGTCTCCTCTAACATATGAGGGGTGAGATGTATCAGATTTGATGAATTGGATTTCTTCCGAATCTAATGATTTTGAAGAGCTAGAAGAGAATTCTTCTTGTATATTGTCATTAAACATATGGGACGGATCATATCCCAACCCATGACAAGTTTTTTGGTAAAATAGATCACCATATAATGGTAATCGTCTACCCTTGCCTTGATTGAGACCTTGCATAGTCTTTAAATTATATCCCATATTCTGGATAATCTTGAGAGATTGTTGACTATATTTGTTAATTCGGATTCTTTCTTTATCTTTATTTCTAAGATCATCTGTCTGAACAATAGGGATATTTTTAGCCAGGCCAAACAAAATCTGGCACTTGTTTATCTTATCAGACGGAATCACGAAATAAGATTCTTCGTGATGTCTAAAAGTTACACAAGCTTGTGATAAAGCGGCTACAGGAAGAAGATAGGGAGAAGATGTTAGAAACCTTTGAGCATAAGGTCCAACATCGACATGAGGAGGAAAAGAATTTACTTTATGGTCAATTTATAAAGTTTCCTCAGTATCTATGTCGTCTTTATATTGATGACTTTGATCATCATGAGATAAAGTCATTCTTTCAACAAATTTGACAGCCATATACTCAAAAAGGAAATATTAATTGATATCAAAAAGTACAGAATGATCGATATTTACATCATTTACAATTTGACTACTATGCCTCGGATTGATCATTAGTGGACCGTCTTCCGTCTTCTGCGTAGACTTGTCAAGATTGATGATCAATGGTGGCTCTGGATTATTCGTACGAGAAGTACGCTCTTTGACCTTGATCATAAAAGGTTGAACTTGGCTCCTAGTAGGAACATTTACTGATTCCTCAGATGAAGCTTGAGTTCTTCCTTTGACCTTGATCATCTGAGGTTGATCATTGACAGGTTGGGGCTGGATTCGCCCTTTGACTTTGATCTTCAAAGGTTGCTCTTCTGGCGGATCTTCATTAATAGAATGATCTTATGTAGATAATTGATCTTCAGCTATGTCTGATATCTCTTTCACATGTTCTTGTTTGTAGAACCTTGAATCAGAAAAATAGGCTTCGACACCCTTGAAAGGGTTGATATCAGCAAACTCAGTTTTCACAACCCCTTTGGAATCCACGTACTTGAAACATTGGTGGAGAGTTGAAGGCACAATGTTATGCTCATGTATCCACGGTCTCCCAAGAAGGATGTTGTAGGATACGTTTGAGTTGATAACATAGATGGTTACCATAGTTCTAAGATCATCAATCTGAATCTTTAGATAAATCTTCCCCAGTGGTTTACTCTTACCAGAGTTGAAACCAACGATTGTAGTACTAGTATAAGTCAAATCACTAGTAGGAATCCTCAACGGTCTTAGCATACTCAGAAGAATAATGCTAATAGAAGACCCAGGATCAATGTAAATCCTGTCAATTTCAGTGGATCCAATATACCCAGTGTAGCACAAAGGCATGTCGTGCTTATTATGCTTCAATAGCATGTCTTCTTGTGTGAAGGTAATGTTAGGAATTGCCTCTATTACACTATAACATTGTGGACACGACACTGGTATATTATCAGGACTCTTGAGTTGAGCTAAACATGAGTCTGCTTGTAGCAAGGCTTCACTCAAAGTCTTCCTGCTTTCTTTAGAAAGATGAAGCAGCTCAAATATAGATAGTCTAGCCGGAGTATTGGCTAACTGGGCTAGAATATCAAATTTATAGGGTTTTATCACTACCCCCTGACTGGAAGTAGACTTCAACGGGACGTCGAAGCGTACCGCTTTCTGTTTTTCCTTCTCAATCACAGATGGTTTAGCAAGAACATGAGACTGTTGTGTTGGTGGTTCAACATCCTCTGCTTCTTTGGAGGATCCTTCATAATCTTTGTGGTACTCTTTCCCAGACCTTGTAAAAGCAAAAGTTTCTTCCTCAGACTCAGAAGAAGGAAGTACCATATTGCATGATTTAGTCTTTCTTCTCTTAGTCTTATTCTTATGAGGAACTTCAGAACCCAACCCGACAGTAGATTTTTGACTATGAATCTGTAAAGGAAGTCGTATTTCATTATCATAATTCAAACCTTCTGCCTTCTGAAAGTTATAGCCCATCTTTTTATGAGAAGGACTGATTGCTGACTGTATAAATGAATGGGCAACGGACTTGTAACAGGTGATTCAACAGAGGAAGAAGAAGAGATCTCTGTAACTACAGGAGAATGAGGAATAGACGTCTCTGTAGCTACGGAAGGAGAAGGATTCGGGATACGAGGAAAGATTCCTGTAGGAACTTTTTCATAAGCAGCAAAGACTTGTTGTGTCCGGTATAAGGGAACACAATTTATGGCTAGCCACTGCTGATGAGTAAGCTTTAGCTTGGTAGGAGGAGCCAAACTTGGAGGACATATGTTCAATCCTCTCAGGCTATTTTCCAAAGGAACGTCATCCCATAAATGATCTAAATCATCAGGATCTGGAATAACTTGAGAAATCATGTTGCAAGTCTTGACTTTCTTACCTTTCCTGGATTTTGAAGTTTTACCTTCATTTTCCAACTCAGGTACTAAGTCAGAATGCACCCACATAATTTTTCCATTCTTTAATGTGAGAGGCAATAATCCTTCATTTTTCTCTCTAGCAGACGGGATATTCACAATCTTCATCGTCGCCTTCGGAATTGGGATAATTCCATCTGGGATTTGTTGTGGAGGAAAATCTCCGAATTGAAGAGAAACCATATTGGTTGTAACCATATGGTCATCATTGGTTAAAGCGATAGCACCGCCATTTATTAGCTCATGGATTTTCTTTTTCAAGACATAGCAAGCACTGGTAGGATGATTAATGTACCTGTGATATATACAATATTTGGGATTGTCAGTCAGATTCACCTCATTAGGCCTTTTTGGTTCTGGAATCTGGAGTTTGCCACTCATTACCAGACATTGGAATATCCCTGGGATGTCGCTTTCGTCAAAAGAGTATTGTTCTTTTGGCTTGGAAGACTCTTGATTATTCGTCGATGTTTTATTCTTGGAAAGATTGACCATAAGAGTGTCTTTTTTTTCACATTACGATTACCAGAATTATTACCAGGATTACTTTTCTTTCCTTTATCCTCTGAGGCAAAAATCATCCCATGTTCATGAGCCAACCTACCATTAGTTTCGGCAGAAACTGCTGCTATGATAAACGAAGCTCAATCTGTGAATTGGGAACCCATGAAGACAGCAATAGATGGTCGCAGATTCATCTTACATGTATCAATCAACGCTGAATCTGGCATACTAGGAGGCATCTTTAGAGTTGCCTATCGGAAACGTTCAATGAACGTCCGAGTATCTTCTTTCTCCTTTTGTTTGATTTATATCAAGGAGGACATGTTCATGTCCATACCTCTTTCATAGAAGCGTGAGAGAAACATTGCCTTAAATTCGTCAAAAGACGAAATGCAATTATCGGGTAAACTACGATACCAGTCGTAAGCTGAACCCGACAAGCACCCGACGAACACTCGAGTGAGAAGAGCATCATTTTTCTGCAGATGTACAGTCATAATATCAAAGTAATTGATATACTGACTGGGAGATGCCTTTCCATCGAACAAAACCATAGATTGTGGCTTGAATTTCGGTAGAAAGGGTACATCATTCCAATGAGGAGGATAAGGTTGCTTAATCCCTAACTGCTGGAGCTGATCTTTGTGCTTCAAAACTTCAAACTGTGCTTTGAGTTCACGCACTGCTTGAATGGCTTCACTGGTTTGAGAAAGCACATTTGATTGAATGGTTGTTGGATGTACCGTAACCCCTACCGGAGGTGGTACATGATGGGTTCTAGAGATGCAGAATTTTGATTAACAGTAGGCTTTTGGATATTCAAAGGTATATCAACCCCTTGGCTATCTTGAGTTTGTGCTGCTACTTGTACCAGTGTTACTATTACCGGTTGAGCAGTTTGCTGAGCTGTTATTATCTGGTGCATGCTTTGCATCATGTTAAGCATGTCTTTCAATGATTGCTCAACGACAGTGAGACGTTGTTCCGTATTAGCAGATGACGTCTCTGGTTCATCTCCAATAGCGTAGGATTCAACCTCTCTTGAAGATACATAGGGATTAGTATAGAAGTATGAATCGACACTATCAGTTTCAGACTCAAGAGATTGAGTACCCCCAGCTTCTGAATCAGAAGTCTGCAATTGTCTTTGTCTTCTTGATCGAGTATTCTGATATACTCCTTCAAAAGAATCAAGAAGTCTGTTGAATTGTTGTTGACCTGGGGTTTGGGACGTGTTCCATCTAGGACGTCATCCTCTGTTGGTGTGAGATGCCATGTTGACTGATGCATATGACAACTCATCAGCTTGTTGTTAGGACGCATTAAAACTTAACCGATCAAAAACTGACCGTTTGGAGGCTGAACAACAACATTTAATTACAATCTGGTGACACTCATAGTGATAATTTTCTTGGGGGAGTGTCACGGGAGATTGTCTATTTTTACGCTTTTGCATTAGCAATTCACGTAAATCAGAAGGAGTAGAAGGAGTAGTCTTCTTTATTACATTTGGGGTAGCAAAATGTTTAGTCCCTTGTGTATAAAGAAGATTACTGGCTGCATTCGCAGAACCAAACCGTACATTTTTACGTGCTTGGAGTTGTGTGAGTAAATCGTGAGATTTTTGAGCACGAAGGACTCCATCTTTATTGCGTGTAATTTGTAAGTTTGGTACCTTGCGTACAGAAGGTTGTTGGTTAAAAATAGAAGTTTTACCAACTATGTTTTTATGCTTCATATGTGCAGGTACATTCACTTTAGATACAGAAGCATCTTTGTGAATTTTATCTACACTGCCACAAACAGGAGATTTACCTTTACGCATAGAGCACAACACATGAGTATCTGCCACGTCACAGATGGGAGATTTTCCTTTACGCGAAGAGTGTAATTTTTGTATGTCTACCACGTCACAGACGGGAGGCTTATTCTTACACTCCGAAGCGCAAACATTAGAGTCTGCCTAATTACAAATGGGAGACTCGTTCTTATGCACTGAGCGTAAAATTTGGTTTTTACCCACTGGGCGTAAAACATCATTTTTACGTACTGGGCGAAAAACTTGGTTCTTACGCAGTGGGCGTGAAACCTGATTATCTTTACCGTCACAGACGGGAGATGAATTGTCACACTTAGAGTGCGACGCTGAAGTAAGGACTGCCTCGTTACGAACGGGAGCCCCTACGACAGGAGTGGGAAGAATTCCCTTGCCATCAGAAGCAACAGAGAGATCAGAAGCTACTTTGGATTTAGGAACCCAATCTTTTTGTGCTTTGCGAGCCTTTTGAACATTGGAGCAGCGAGAACCACCCCCAGTTCGGAGCATTTCTTCATAAGCAGTCTGGTCGAATTGCACAACCAGAGTCTTCTTTGTCGATCCAATCGACACATCATCGTATTGAGCAATTGCCTCTTCGTCAGAGGAGAAGGTCGTCCCCAGCAGAGTCGCCATTTTGTTTCACTTAACAAAATGCCTAAAATCGGCTTTTGAAAATAAAACAAGAAAAAGTACAAAAGAGTACAAATATTCTGGGAAGTATTGCTATGGAAGTCTGATCTGAAGGCGATCACTTTGTTCCTTGGACCATACGATGATGATGAAGATCACTGCTAGAAGATGAACAGTTGGAAGAACTAAGTCACCAGAAAGGTATCGACGCACTTAGGCACTGATGGCGAGGCCGAATGGTTTCCTGCTTTGCTTCACTCTGTTCTGGAAGAAAGGTTGAAGAATAATGCTCCGAAAAATCAAAGTCTCTGGGCTCTGATCTCTATGTATTCTCTCCTGTCTCTCTGTGCATGATGCTTTTGATGTGTAAAATAAGTCTATTTATAGACATGACTCCTTGGGCGTAAAAAAGCAACACATTTGAGTTTTTACGCTGGCAACTGTCACCCACGATGGAAGTTACCCTCTACATACATTGACACATGTCCCATTATATCAACAAAAACAGGAAGCACGTACACACGTTCTTCAATAAGTGTGGCATGAAAGCCACATAGACAAACCACGTTCTCATGTAGCCAGAAACAATCGGGCGTAAAAATGACCCAAAACATATACTGAGCGTAAAGTGGCAAATTGGCGTAAAAACAACCCAAATAAACTTTTAAGCGTAAAGTGGCTAAAATAGCCTTGAGCGTAAAGTAGCTCAAATAGACTTTACACTCACAATAGTTTTGAGCGTAAAAACTCACATAACTATCGTGCGTAAAAAGAAGTAATTTTATTGAGCGTAAAGTGGCCTGTTTTGCACTAAACGACAATATCAATTTCTGTATAAATCAAATCTCTTCGAATTCTTCATTTGTACGCTGTCAACAAATCATTATGTCGGATGCATTAAATACATGATCTGACAGCCTATTTCCATCGTAAAGCAGCTAGCGTAAAGTGTAGCCAGCATACAGAGTAGCTAGCATAAAGGATAGCCAGTGTACAGAGTAGCTAGCGTAAAGCTTAATACAAAATAACCCTGGCATAAAGTAGCCTGGTTGAGCGTAGAGCTCTCTTTCTTTGACTTGATTTATGAGGTACTTTTTACGCTCCTACAAGCACAACTTCGAGACGCCACGCTGAAGAGTGAACTCCTATGTGCATCAGGAGTCTAGGGTGTCGGACACCTACTCACAACCGGTGGCCGCACATCTCCTGTACTTCGACACCCACGATTGGAGCATGCTCGACGAGGACGGCTTTTGAGGTCGGCTGTTTCGCTGTAGCCTGTCGTGCGCTCGTCGTGGCCTCTCTGGCTTGTCTTGTCATGTCCCCTCTAGTTTGTCTTTTACTTATCGCAGCCCCTCTGGTCTTTTTTGTGCTCGTCGCGGCTCCTCTAGCCTTCTTTGTACTCGCCATAGCCACTCTGGGAGCTTTCAGGGATCTTAACTTCTTGGAAGCCATGGCAGGAAAGTTAAGGGTTTTGAGGAAGAAGAAACCTCGAAAAGAAGCTTCGGTTGGAAGAGAAGATAGAAAGTAGAGAAAATTTTCTCTCTAAATAACCCCTTACTTATAGGAAAGGGCCACGTCAGCAGATAAAAATACAAAACCCTTTGTATTCGAAGAGACTCTTCGAACGTCGTGGGAATTAAAATCAAGATCATGATGACTGTTCCCCAAAAGTGAGGAGTTATCATTAACTTTAGATGAAACGATGGCTCAAGGCATTTAATGCCGAAGACTAAACATGACGACAGCCTGTCAACAAACATGTTGTCCAGAGGCCACTTATCATTTCATGCTTCTGTTCAAAGTGTTTTGAACTTGTTTAAGTTCGAAAACATTGAAGGGGATCTTTTAGAGCATGAAAATAAGTGTAGCAGTAACAGAAGCGCAGAAGACAACAGTTGTTTGAAATTGCAGTAGTAACAAAAGCGCAGAAGACAACAGTTGTTTGAATGTTCAGCAGATAACAAGTCATAGGAGACATACAAAGATGGTGCATAAAAAGAAGTTCTTTATTAAAATCATGTCTACAAAGATCTATTACAGATTCTTCATGATTATATATAAAGACTAAACACCTAAAGTCTACAAATGTGCAACCTTCAGAAAGCGCACAGCCCCACAAAAGTACAACAGTGTCAGAGCGAATCTCTTTTTCGTCAGAACGAGCTGCCACTTCTTAGTCAGACGCGAAGGAACTCCAATATGGATAATGAAGCAGCTATTGGCCTAAACGAAGAATATAGCTCCTGCTCGCGACACCGCTCGTGGCTCTTCCTGCATAACAGGATGCAGCTCCACCCTAATATGGCTAATGAAACCATTATTGAGCAGGGCAGAGCAAAACTTGTAGCTCTTCGGGTTGACAATCAATCCAAACCCGGTAGCTTGGATCTCGAAGACCTCCAAGATGTTCTTCAGGTTTGAACTTCTGATGCCAAACGCCCAAGTGCATCGCAAAACTTAGCAGTAGTTCTTCTACAAAGCCATAGCTTCTTTGAACGAAGAGATCTACAACAAACAGTCTACTTGTACAAGGCCAATGGCCGTTTGAAGCTAAGTCGGGGTCGAGCATGACAGTGGGAATGCTAAAAGACAATGGACATGGCTCCTCAGAAAAGCTCCCCTTTATATAGGCGGTGTGTGGTCCAACCTACGTGCCACGTGTCAATCGGTCAAAACCCCCCGAAGTAATGGGATGAACCTCGGACTCAACACAATAAATCTCATTTAATAGGTTCCTTTGACTGAATCCTAGACCACACTCTTCGAAATACCCCAAAAGACGACGACAATTAAGAACACATTGACTCAAAGCGAGTCATTAAATCACAAAGAGATCTCAGAAAGTCCATCATCGCTTCGTAAAAGCACAGTGGCTTCACAAGAATTCTCAAAAATTCCTTCATCACTTCATAAAAGTGCAGTAGCTTCACAAAGAGCTCTCAGAAAGTCCTTTATTGCTTCGTAAAAGCACAGTTGCCTTACAGATCTCCACAAGAATCTCCTAGTCACCTAAAAGTGCAGTGACTCCGTTGTCTTCGAAACACAGTCTCCTCGTCGCCCAAAAGCGCACTAACTCCGTTGTCTTCGAGATACAGTCTCCCCGTTGCCCAAAAGCATAGTGACTATGTTGTCTTCGAAACAGATTCTCCTCGTCGCCCAAAAGCATAGTGACCCCGTTGTCTTCGAAACACAGTCTCCTTGCGCCCTAAAAGCACAATGACTCCATTATCGTTGAAGCATAGTCTCTTCGTCGTACAGAAGCACAGCTTGTATAGACGTGCAGCTCTATGAGGTGGCATTATTCCACGTGGCCAGCCTGGTATCCAATTATTTCAGATATGATCCCATCGGTTTGTTTAAACCATCACTTCTAAAGATAAGAACGGAGTTTGGTTCTGTTGATAGAAGCAATATCCAACCAGTTTATTTAAACTGTCACTCCAAAGATAAGAATAGAGTTTGGTTCTATTGATAAGGGCAGTATCTAATCGATTTGTTTAAACCACTTCCTCTAAGATAAGGATAAAATTCGACATCATCCGATCAATATTATCGAGCAATAAACGTGCCATGTGTCATTTATTCGGTCATGTTGATAACTATCCAAGATCCTGATGGAAGAGAATCTCAACATATGCTACGTGCCAGTTCAGTAGCAACCCTCATCATAACAGATTCTCTCATATCTCTAATCACTGCGCTCCTGTATGCCAGAAAAACCCTTATGCACATCGTAGATGTGCTCGCCTATAAATAGAAGGAGTTTTCCTTCAATCAAGAGACTTCGGCAACTTCAACGTCTTCTTGATTGGCAACCTAGAGTTCCACTCACAAGTACCAGAAAGTCAGAGCAAGTTCAACTCGTCATCAGATTATCAACGGAGTAAAGGAGCTGCTTAGTGATCGATCCTTACTATAACATTTTCTTATAAATTTTGTACTTAGATCTCCTATTTAGAAATCTTTGTACTCTTTTACATGTTTAATATACAAAAAGTTCGTTCAACCTTTTGTCATGGCAAACAAAGGAAAACCTAGCGCTATGGTTCACAGTTATTTATGTCAAAATTTGTGCGCGATGACTTCAAAGGCAATATTGGCTGCCTTTTTGATGTTATGGAACCTTATCATGCCGACTGTGAAGCAGGTGTTTGGACACTGTCTTGCTCTCCTACCTACCATGGTCTGCAATACTCTATGAGGCATGTGACAGTTTTTGAAGAGGATCATCAAGCACGATGGAAAAGACGGTAAATTTCTATGAGTCGAGCTTCCCTAACATAATCTGATGGCTTGGTTGGAGCTACACCACCAGGGCTTAATGGTCCCTTGGTCGGTACGAACTCAGTTTTGATAGTCCCGTCGCTGGCCACATACTTCATGTACTGATGGAGGGTGGAAAGAACGATCATGTACTCATGGATCCATGGTCGTCCCAACAACATGTTGTAATTTATGTCAGCGTCGATGACATAGCAAGTTGTGGACACATACAAAAAAGAAGAAAAAAATGCTATCTTTTTTATTGGCGCAAGGCACCACAAATCGAGTACGTCAGAGAGATCCTGTGCTGAGGATCCCCGAGTACAAAAAGAATTCTGGAGAATGGGACAATGGAGATCAAGCTACAGTTGCTCTTTTACTCTGTTGACACTCCGATTCAAAAGTGGGAGAAAACCTAAGAATGATGTTATGCGCACATATGATGGATAAAGAAGTGCAGCAATTTGGCTCTTGAAAATGCTCTCCGTTCTGTCCTTTGAAGAGGGATGAGGCCCCCCTTTTATAGTTGTTCTTGAGCTGGAATGATGTTATGCGCACATATGAGGAAACACACTGGTTTTTATATGGGCACATAGTCCTGCCTTAGGCGCATAGAGTGTAGGCACATGCAGGCTGCGAGATCGTGGGCTGGTCGTGGTGTTGACGTGGCCGCATGCTTCTGTGCACGACTGCTCGTGGAGACTGACGTGGCCGCGTACTTCGGTGCACGTTTTGATCATGGCTTTGACTGAGTCAGGCTTGGGTGCATAGCCATATCTCAGGCTATGCGCCCTCCTTTTGGGGAAGCTAGTCCTGGGCGCATGGAGCTTCACTGGCTGGGCGCATGGAGCTTCACTGGGTCGGCGCATAGAGCTTCACTGGCTTAGGCGCACAGAGCTTCGCATGATATTGAGCGCATAGGAGCTTCACAGGGTGTCATGAGCGCATAGGAGCTTCACTTGGGTGCACATGTCCTCTTTTGGCTTGGGCGCATAAGGCTTTATTTGTTAAAATTTTCATGCTTCTACAAGACCCCCTTCAAAGTTTTCGATAGAACGAGTTCGAAATACTTTGAAAGAAGCATGTATCGTCTTCTCGTGATACAATGGACGCATAGCACGGCTCTCCTCCTTGGGCACATAGTATTTGGCCAGCCTATCAGAGAGATATGACTGTTGGGATCTTCCTTAAAATCTAAACTGACAGATTCATCGAGGTGGAATTTGAAGCGGTCCATCCTTCATACGTTGTCCACGTCAGCAAGTGGCAGTCGCATATTGTGCAAGGGGCTGGTTCTTCATGTAGACGCATAGGCCATTGTGGGCGCATATTGCGCAATGGGCACATAGGCGCATAAAGCTAGTAGGCGCATAGGAAGTGGCATGTGCCTATAAATAGGCCCTGAATGAGAGAGAGAGAGAGAGAGAGAGAGCTCATTATTCCCTTCCCTTAGAATTTTTCAGAAACTCTTCATCTTCTTTCTTTGAGAACCATGTAGATCCCCTTCCCAGAATTTTAAAAATATTTATTATTATTTTTTATTTAACTGGTGATTTTAGAAATTTAGAAATGATTATTTAGTTATTATGATAGACGAATTTATTCTTGG
>JANAVB010041582.1:0-121095 GCA_029216955.1 Iris pallida
CTCACCATGCCAGAACACCACCACCCCCATGTGGCCGGCCTATTCTCTCTCTCTAAATATCTATTCTCTCTCTCTCTAAATACTATCTATTCTCACTCACTCTCTCTTTCTATTAAACTTATTACACACACACCAACACACTCTCTCTCTCTCTCTCACCCATCACCATCATCACACTCTCTCCCCTCTCTCTCACAGCCGACAAGCCCCCTTCCCCTTGCTGTACAAGACCAACACACCCCCACCATTCTTCTTCTTCACTTCTTCTTCTTCATTTTTTATTCTTCTTCATATTATCACCACCACCATCACCCACACTATCACCACTTCATCATCACCTCATCACCACCATCCTGCCACCGCGCCATCTGGTAGCAGGCTGGCCGCCGCCTGGCCACTGTGCGCCACCACATGGCCGGTGTACGACAGCTGCTGCGCAGTAGCTGCCAACAACAGCGGCAGCAGCCTCCACAAGCGCGCAGCACAAGCGCACGAGCCGTCGCGGTTTGGCGCACCGTCACGACCAACCGTCGTCGCCGTCGGCCACCCCTAGCCCAGGCGAGCTCTGGCGACCCCCCTGGGTGTGCCGTCGTCCTCCCTGACGCGTTAAATAGGCGATTCGTGCGTTTTGCACGGGATCCCGTCGACGCGCGCGCGGGTTGAATCCAGAAATGGCGTCTCGGAACAGCAACTTCGCGCATATTTTTCAGGAAATCTGACCGTTGGATCGGCGATTTCTTTGCTCCGTCTCAATCTCGGTATATCCCTCTTAACCTCTGTCAAGTTTGAACCGTTAATTTCGTCGGTTGATACATCAAAACATGCCACCAAGTCGACGTTTTAATTTGTATTATTTTGGACAGTTTTGCGATGCCAACTTTGCGGGTTCGTATCTTCGTCGTTGCAGCTCTGTTTTGTACGCCACCAGTTCTGGTGCACAGCTGGTATAACCCTCTTCCTGCCCCCTTTAGATTTTATTTCAGTTTGAGCTTGTTAGGTCGGTCGAATTTGACGCCAAAGTTGTCCATTCGAATTCTTAGAGTTGCACTTGTTAAATTCCATTTTTGAACCCGGGACTCCGGATTCAAATTCTGACACCACCAGTAGACTCGTGGCATCGTTCTGGCATATTTTCATATAAAGTTTCCTTGATTTGGAGAACGTGGGCCCTGGCACGCATTTTGGTGCAAAGCGGGTCCCACTTTCTGGGTCAACGGATCACTTTGAGATCGACTCATCGGAATCCAATTCTGGATATACCATTGAGTTCGTATCATCATTCTGGACTCGTTGACATATAATTTGCTAGGTTTTAGTGGACATTGGTTCCGGCACGCATTTCGGTACAATTCGGATACCAGTATCCGGATCAACGGGTCATTTTGAGATCGGCTCATCGGAATCCAATTCTGGATATACCGTTGAGTTCGTATTTACATTTGTTCGTTTTTACATCTGTAGGTTTTTACCCTATTATTATAATTATTCTCCTTTGTGGTATATTTAAGATCCATCGATTCCAGTGATTTCACAACCACTGAAATTGAATGTGTTGACCCTGTAGATGTTTGTAGAGACTAGCTTTGACCCAGTTTGACCATGGTTGACTACTTTGACAGAACGTCGAAGTAGAGTCAAAATTTGACTTAGGTTAGACTAGTTTTGACCTTGGTTGACCACAGTTGACTATTTTTGACCAAAGTCAACCGGAAGTCAACCGTAGCCTAAGATTGACCAGAACTTGACCGAAGTTGACCAGCTGACCCAAAGTCAACGTTAGTCAAGTTTGACCTAGAGTTGACCAGTTGACCAAAGTCAACTGTAAATCAACCATTGACTTAGATTGATCTAGTTTGACTTGCTTTGACTTGTCTTGACCTAGTTTGACTTAGTATGAGTTGATTTTACTTCCAAACCCTTATATTGATACAGTATTCCACCTATAGGTTCTCGAGGCACTGTTCTTGGACCAGTTGACATATTCTACCAGATTTCAGGCGTACATTCTCTGATAATATTTCTGTTTTATGATATCGTCTATGTTTCTTGTAATTAGTGTAGATATCCTTGTTCTCTTGACACATTGTTCACACGGATTGGTATTTCCCTGGATCCCGTCATGAGATATTATTTCTCGCTTTCCTTGGTATATCTTGTGCAAGTCTTTCTTGTTCCTTGTGCATTATATAGACATGATTTCTGCGAAGGCTAGCTACCCTCTCGGAGAATCGCATGTCATGATGTGTCATGGTTGGATCCACTATACTAGTCGGGGACGGAGAGTATTAGTGTAGCTGTATGGTCATTATCCGTCTTGTTTATTCTTGTAGACCTTGAATGCTACCAATCCTACACTCTACGTAGGATTGGCTGATCAGTAGACCTTGTGCAGACCCAAGCCGGCCACATGTTGAAACTAGTACTCATATACTTAGACAGATGATTCTTGATTCTTGTATATGCCATGATCAGTTTTACTTGCCTTGTTCTAGCTCTAGATTTTACAGCTTACCTTGCCATGATACTCACATGTACATTTCATGATTTTTGTATGTTCTCTATATTTACTGCTACATGTTCAATATCGTCTAATTAGAACTGTTATTTGAGATTTGTGCTCGTTCCATCCTGACTGGATATGTTGACAAAATTTTAGGAGTAGTTGTGCCCTCAGTATTGGACTTTATGATGTTGCTAGCTGAGGTGGATCTCACTATTCTTCTATGTGAGTTGCTTGGTAGTTATCCTTAGTTTGTCTTGTTGTTCCTTACTTATTTTCCTGTCTTATGATCATTGTAGATTCTAGTTATTCTAGTGATATTGTAATTATTTCTTGTCTTATCTTTCTTAGTTTTCGTGATGTGACATGAGTACATTTCATAGATGTGGATCTTAGATGTTGTAGTTAGTATAGTATACTTGACAGCATTCTACCGCCGATACCACGGCGTAGGCTGGGCGTGGCCCACGTATTCGTACCCGTATATCCGAGTGCGGGTCGTGACATGTCTTTAGTGGTGACCCATGCAGGTCAGTCTTTACAGTTAATGCGAAGTCGTGGTAGTACTTGAGCTTATCTGTACTACTGCGAGCCTGTCCTAGGATTAAGGTTGAGTCATGGAATATTTTAGGATTTTGGTACTCAGTCACATATTAGGAACTCTTGGTAGATTCCAGAGATGATCCCTGGGAATCTTATTTCGAACTTTTTGAAACTTTTTCCATTTGTTCCTGTCCGTCCTGATTTCTGAAATATCTGTCCGTATCAAACTTTATTCCCTCTTGGGATGAGTTTGTGGACCCAAGAGGGAAGGTATAAGTTAAACTTGTATATCATCTAGGTTGGGGAGAGAATATGATTTACCAACCTCGTATCATGGTCGAGGTTTGTTTTATATTACATTCCACCATTTTCTATCTTGACCTCGGTAGTACCTTCGGGACTTTCTCCGAAATTTTTCTCTGAACCCTATCTCGGAAGTTGTTTCCGTTGTTTCTATTAACTTATCCTTGACTTGTTGTTGAATTTTAAATCTGAATATTCGTTGTTGACCTTTGATTTTGTTTTGGATAATTCCTTTAGGAATTGAGTTAAGATATCCTGATAAACATATTTTGGACGTGAACGATGAGAACAGTAAGTGTCTACTTTATTTATGGAGTTTAGAATTCATTGTAGTCATATTAGCTAGCCTGACAAGGACATGGAGCCTGATTTTGGATATACTATCCTACTTATGGCATTTAGATTCTCTTGCAGCCATACCGGATGGCGTGGTAAGGAATCTCGATGACATGATCATAGGGTGTATACCTTAGTTAAGGACTCTATCGTTTATTGTAGCTATGCTTACTGGCGTGGCAAAAAATTCTGGCAACATAATTTCAGGAAGACGTGTATGGTTATCAGACTGTATCTTAAATCGGATCACTTTGTTATGACCGGATGAGCAAGAACAAATTCTTATCATCATTCTTTCCCGTCTTGGTTAACTCTATCTATTTATAGCCTAACTAGGATTTCTTAACAGTATTGTTTTGTGTTCCATCTTCCTTTGATTTGACTAAACTCTTCTTCGCTAACCACTTGGGTACTTCTTCTTGTCCATCCCGATAATTGTTGAAAGTGCCTCATGGGTTGATTCGGGGAAAGTTCGAAAAGTAATTTATCCTTGTATTACGGAATCAGGAGTTTGTATCCAGAGAAATACTCGCGAGGTATGACTTCGGATAACGGCATCATGGTTAAATATGTTTCTCGAATTCTACTTGGACCACTTCCTAAGCATCTTGACTAACATCTTCTCCTTATTTTTGCAAAATTGTTTGGAAATATTTCTCGGATATTAGCCAAGTTAAGTTCAGGAACCTATATTATCTGGCGTGGCAGCTGTGCACTGCAGCCATCCGTCGTATTATGGAACAAGGAAGTTAATCGCAGCTAGATGCACACTAGCGCGATAGTAACTTCATGTGACATAATTACGGAGGTATATGGTTCTTGAGTTTTACTTTGACTACGTCCTATGTATTTCGTTTGGCCTCGTACTATTCTTGGAAATATTTCGATAATCTTTCCTGTCTTGCTTGACCCTTACCTTGTCTGAATATTAATATGGATTGCTAGACCCAGTCTTAGGCCACTGTTACCTTCTATTTTGATGATTGGATAGCCAGACCTAGTTAACAGATTCTGTAGTGTAACTATAATATGTTATTATGTGTGATTGTGTTGAGTATATTTTTTTTCCTAGGGATTTATAGGGTTAAGCTTATAGGACATATATGAGTGACTGACTATAGTGGACTTAGAAAACATTAAGGACGATTAGTTTGATAGTATGGATTGATTTTAAGGTATCTAAGAAGGGGTAATGAAATATTATATTTAGTGACTACGGATTTAGGACTAGAATCTTGTGCTTAGATTTGAGGGTTTATATTCAGGAGTTCTTGAGTAAAAGAGAGAAGGCTCAATACCCAGAATAGGTTTTGAATGTACAATTTCATGGAGCTTGTGATTAGTAGGATAAAGATACTTAGGACGGGATAAGGAAACAAACAAATTGCTTCTGGAGATTAGAATTTTGGTTGATGGCCAATCATTGTGATATATATATACGTATCTCGAGGATGACCTATATTTTAGAGTATATGTAAAGGTCCTTATTGATATGAAGGTTCTAAGGGGTAAATAGATATAGTTTTTATGGAAGAAGCTGATGAACCTGAACCAAAATACCTGTAGACAGAAACAACATAGATGATCACAATGGTAGCAGATTGAGTACAGTACTCATAGCAGTTGCATGTTTTAGCTTGACCTATAGGATGATTTTAATTTCGAGGACGAAATTTTTATAAGGTGGGTAGGATTATAAGCCCCTGAATTTAGGAATTTTTTTTTCAATTTTATAAATCAATTATTTTGAATAAATATTATTATTTGATTATTATTTGATTTATTGCTCTTTATCGTGACTTGGAATTCTAGAGCATCAAGGATGCCAGTCTCTGAAAACTTTCTTCTTGAAGTTTGTAGTAGACGAGATTATCTTCACATTGATATATCGTGTCCCACTCGAACTTGTTCCCTTGTACTCTTTTTGCTTTGCGCAAGTTCGGGTCAATTTAGACCATTTTAATTATTAAGTGAATTCCTACTCTTTTCCTGGATCTTCATATGCACGTTACCGTGACTTTTAATTTAGGAGCACCAGACCAGTCGTTTTCTCAGAACCAACTTGTCATGTTTGATCTACTCAAGACGTTCTTCACCCATGACCTTCGTGTCCCACTCAGACACTCCATTTTGTGCTCCATTTTGTGCGCCATTTTCTTCGCACAACTTTCGGTTCAATTTAGGCCAATTAATTATCTACCGTGAAACCTGATTTAATTTCCAATTTAATTTCGGGATCCGACATCGATCCAACCTAGTCGACCCTAAATATGGACATGGCCCACATTGAGCCTACTACCCGCCTGACACTTGTGTGCCATTTATTTGAGCCCCCACATGCTACTTATTTACCCATGATCATAAATACCTATTTTTAATTAAAATATTGCACCTTGTCCGATTTTGGCCCGACCTGGCTCTACCGAACCCGAACCCAAGCTCTATGTTGCCCTCTCATGACTGCTCAATTACACCACAAGATTTTTCTATTTTTCCTATTTAGAAAATATTTCTTTCTCTCTCGACATATTAAATATCTTAAATATCTCATGTGTATATATATATATATATATATTTTTTTTGTATATATATATATATATATATATATGTATATATATATTTTGTATATATATATATATATATATATATATATATACAAAAAAATATATATATATATATAGATATATATATCTAATTCTCTCTCTCCTATTAAAACACAACACACACACCTCACCCCAACTCACCATGCCAGCACACAACCTGTCACGCCCCAGAACCAGAATACTGGAGAGCGGGGCCAGACATAGCCAGCTACGTATATTGAAATAGAATGCATCTCAACTATACGGTCACGGCTGTCCAGATATGAGGGTTTACTACAAGCCAACAGTCTCTTAAGGTCAAGCCTATTGTCTCAATCTCAAGTAAGCAGATAAACGTTACAAGATGTAAGATCACCAAATATACAATAGTAAGGCGTCCCAAACATTACATATTCAGCTGATCATGAAGCTAGTCGTTACAAAATGTGAGGACTAGCAAGAGTTTTAGTCATACACGATCAACCCTAGGTTGCCAATCATGTTACAGCCCGTAGGCAGACAGTTAGTAAAATGTACACGAGCTAACACTTGCTCGGCGGCTAAACGCCTCAAAAGAATAATTTTACAATAGAGTGGGAGAGCAAAATAAACCCACTCGTTGCCCTGGTTACGCCTGGTGTTCACCATCGGGCTGGAAAACCGGTAGATCCTCTGGAGCTGCTCTGGTATCTGGCCATACAAAACCAGCTGGGTCAGACCCCAGAAAGGGCAAGTGCCACAAAGGAAGCTTCACTTAAGAACTAAAACCAGCAATCAGCACAAGAGTATAATTACATAATAAAAGACAGTAATTTTAAGAAAAGCATGACAGGATGATATACGATGAGATAACCATGGGACTATTCAGATAACCAAGTTACAACCCGTAAACCAAACAAGGACCGGGGTTGTAACCCTTCGTCTGAGCAGAACTTGGAATTCTCACCATTTATCGACAAGATAAATGAAGGATTCAGGACATGTAACAATCTTGATATTGAATTAAAGTAAAGCACGAGTGATCATGTCATGTCATAACCTTATACATGATCGGGACGAGACAAAGCTGGACTAGACTCCATCCAATCAATCACGGCCAAGCAAAGAGTACGGCTTGATAGTTAACTAACTAGGATTATCACAGGCCTAATTACTAGCAAGATGCAGTGAGATTATTCCACAGCCACAAGCCCTGCAGACCATCCAGGCTATCCGGACGCAATTAGGGATTGAATTCAAGTGGGTACATCGTCCAGGAAATGCATGTACCCTTAGGTGACTTAGAGGGTGCAACACATAACAGTGTGCTGGAAATGTGCCCTACTCGACGGCAGGCTACAGATCCCAAGTGGGGCGCCCAGATAACGGGATTGCCTGTAGCTGGGAAATCTTTTCATGACTACTGGATTTATTCTAATTGTTAGCCTTAGTCCATTTCGGTAGGTACTCCTGACCGTGGTACTCAGAAGTCCCTGTCCTAGACATGATGCAAGACAGGACTGGTTTATTTATATAAGCACAATCGTCCACGGTGTCCAGGTTATTATACAGGTCATGTCATGTCAAGTAGCCGTCGCAACAGCTATTCGAGATAATCATGTTAGGTTATCAGGTCAAGTGTACTTGTCAGGAGTGCGCCACGACGGGCCACTATCAGGTCATGTCAGGTTACTCATGTCAGGAGTGCACCACTACGGGTCACTATCGTGTCAGGCTCAGTTATCCATTCCAAACATATCAAGTAAATTTGCAATTATCAAGTTCATGACAAAAGGCGTAAGGATATAAAATGGGCGTAAAATATCTAATAAAATATCAATATACAGGGCTATAGAAGAGCCAAACTTAAGGAAAGTTAAACCAAACTGACACGCTGACATAAGACCAAGTCAGCCAAGGCCATACGCTCAGTGCAAAAGTCATACGCTCAGGTCAAGCTACGCTCAGGTCAGGGTATGCAAGTCATACGCTTCCAAAAGGCAGCGTATGGGGTCCATACGACTCCTTGTCAAGCAAGCGAGCGTATGCGAGTCATACGCTCCCAAAAGGCAGCGTATGGGGTCCATACGACTCCTTGTCAAGCAAGCGAGCGTATGCGAGTCATACGCTCCCAAAAGGCAGCGTATGGGGACTGTGCTGCGCTAAAGAGCGTGCGCAACTCAGTGGCACAAGCTAAAAAGCTCGTGCACTGCTCACTGTCTTCTCCAAATAGCAAGAACTCTATGGGTTGAACCCAAAGCTTCAAAAGTCCATAACTTGATCAAAATAAGTCCAAATCCAACTTTGCAAAGTTCTATCTTGGGTGAAATTCAATCCTCTCCAACATAAGAACATCAAAACCCATAAAAATACAACTTAAATAGATCAAAACCATGCAAAACTGAAAATAGGAGAAACTTAGATCTAGAACAATGGAAACTCCAAATCACAAAAGGTCAAGTTCTAATGTTGATCACCATGGCCTAATCTAGCTAATAGACAAATAAAAAGTGGTTCTCAAGTGGTGGCAAGGTGCACTTGCCTAGACCTCTCTCTCTCTCTCTCTCCCTCTCCTTGGTAGGTAAGGAAGTAATGGGGAAGGAGAAGATGAGTAATGAAGAGAGAGAAGGAAGAAATGGCAATAAATATCAAAGGTGGTGGTAGGTAGGGGGTTTATCCATGGTTCATGATGAACCAAAATAATCCCAACCGAACTAAGCCATCCCGGGCCAAGAATAAACCAAGCCAAGCCATGAAGAAAACTAAACAAGGAATCATGCAATACAAGAATAAATATGTACACGTATTCCAGAAATACGTAATACGAACCACAGGCATTACAACTCTACCCACCTTAAAAGAATTTCGTCCTCGGAATTTAATCAAGAGGCTAGAGTGGCAAGGACAAGCTAGACTAATCACAGGCAAGCTATACTAAGCAATCAATCATGCAATCATGTATGTAAGCAAGGAAATCGAAGGCACGAGAAAGAGGGAAGATATCCTGCTAGGAACCTCTCTGCCGGTTCTGGATCTGTGCTTGGACCTGGGCATACTGCTGTGGTCTTTGTAGCTGGAAGGCGAGAGCCTGCGGCGGCAATGGCCACGGAGGCTGGTATTGCTGCTGAAACACTTGGGCCTGAGGCGGCAATAGCCTCTGTAATGGATACTGCTACGGCTGCTGGACTGGGGCTGGTCCTCTTACCGAGGGACTAGTCTGGGCCGAAGAGGAGGAACCAGCTCTATTCGGGCAGGACCCTATCATGTGGTCCGGTGCTCCACAAGCTAAACACAATCCCAGTGCTCTGCGATACTCCGAAACAACGTGTCCTGGCTTCCCACAATGAGTGCAGCCCATTGCGGAAGACTGCTTCTGCTTCTGTTGCTGAGGGGACGTGACCGACGTCACTGAGGCCGCCTGGCTCGGAGTTCCAATTGTCAAAGCCCTGACTGCCGGGGCTGGTGCTGTCGACTGGGTCATCTGGCCGTGAGATCGCTTCCGACCTCCGGTCCTGTCAACTATTCTGTGGGAGGTATACTCATGCCTCCTAGCTGCCCTCAACACTGCATCAAAAGTTTGATGCTCAAACTGTTCCACTGCCAACAAAATCTCGAGGTGGAGCCCTTGCTGGAACCGCTGGGCTCTGTCAAACTCGGTCGCCACCAAAGTGGAAGCAAACCGACTAAGCCTGGAAAACTCGGCCGCATATTCGTCGACCGTTCTTCCTCCTTGCTTCAGGTTGGTGAACTTGGTCTGCAGATCATACCGAGCCACCGCATCGAAGTACTTAGTCTGGAATCTCTCTCTGAATAGTGCCCATGGGATAGGGGCCACTAATCCCACGACCTGTGCTGCCCACCAGCTGCGGGCAAGATCTAATAACTGCAGGCGCACAACGGCCACCTTCTCATCTTCTGGGGTTCTGGCTGCCTCTAGAATGACTTTTGTGTCCTGGAGCCACGCATCAGCAGCGATAGCATCTTCACTGCCATCGAAGAATGGAGGGTTCAGGCGCTTGAAACTGTTTGCTGCACTGTTCCTTGGATGACCGCCTCTGTTCAGAGCATCTTCCACTGCCTGGTGCAAGGCATTGCCTCTACGATCCTGGGAAGCTAACAATGATCTGATAAGACCCACCAAAGTGCCATCATCAGACTCTGTAGGCTGGACTGGCTGAACTGGCGGCTCTTCTCCAGTAGGTACGATTCGGAAGGCTGCTCCTGAGTGCTGGGCCTGATCTTCTGGTTGCTGCTGGTCCACGGAAGGAGATCCGTCTTGCTGGTCGGTAGGACCACGAACAATGCCGCTGAAGAAGACGACATGGGAATAATAAGGAAGGACCAGGACAGATCAACGATTGTAAGCATGTGATCAGGACAAGAATTTTTAGGAATCAAGAGGATACGAGCAGAGATCAAGGGCGAGTACTGATTGAGACATCTATTCGGTAAACCCTCACATATCTTGATTGACAAGACCTGCATGGGCCACCACTTAAACCATGTCACGCCCCAGAACCAGAATACTGGAGAGCGGAGGCAGACATAGCCAGCTACGTATATTGAAATAGAATGCATCTCAACTATACGGTCACGGCTGTCTAGATATAAGGGTTTACTACAAGCCAGCAGTCTCTTAAGGTCAAGCCTATTGTCTCAATCTCAAGTAAGCAGATAAACGTTACAAGATGTAAGATTACCAAATATACAATAGTAAGGCGTCTCAAATATTACATATTCAGCTGATCATGAAGCTAGTCGTTATAAAATGTGAGGACTAGCAAGAGTTTTAGTCATACATGATCAATCCTAGGTTGCCAATCATGTTACAGCCCGTAGGCAGACAGTTAGTAAAATGTACACGAGCTAACACTTGCTCGGCGGCTAAACGCCTCAAAAGAATAATTTTACAATAGAGTGGAAGAGCAAAATAAACCCATTCGTTGCCCTAGTTACGCCTGGTGTTCACCATCGGGCTGGAAAACCGGTAGATCCTCTGGAGCTGCTCTGGTATCTGGCCATACAAAACCAGCTGGGTCAGACCCCAGAAAGAGCAAGTGCCACAAAGGAAGCTTCACTTAAGAACTAAAACCAGCAATCAGCACAAGAGTATAATTACATAATAAAAGACAGTAATTTTAAGAAAAGCATGACATGATGATATACGATGATATAACCATGGGACTATTCAGATAACCAGGTTACAACCCGTAAACCAAACAAGGACCGGGGTTGTAACCCTTCGTCTGAGCAGAACTTGGAATTCTTACCATTTATCGACAAGATAAAAAAAGGATTCAGGACATGTAACAATCTTGATATTGAATTAAAGTAAAGCACGAGTGATCATGTCATGTCATAACCTTATACAGGATCGAAACGAGACAAAGCTGTACTAGACTCCATCCAATCAATCACGACCAAGCAAAGAGTACGGCTTGATAGTTAACTAACTAGGATTATCACAGGCCTAATTACTAGCAAGATGCAGTGAGATTATTCCACAGCCACAAGCCCTGCAGACCATCCAGGCTATCCGGACGCAATTAGGAATTGAATTCAAGTGGGTACATCGTCCAGGAAACGCATGTACCCTTAGGTGACTTAGAGGGTGCAACACATAACAGTGTGCTGGAAATGTGCCCTACTCGACGGCAGGCTACAGATCCCAAGTGGGGCGCCCAGATAACGGGATTGCCTGTAGCTGGGAAATCTTTTTATGACTACTGGATTTATTCTAATTGTTAGCCTTAGTCCATTTCAGTAGGTACTCCTGACTGTGGTACTCAGGAGTCCCTGTCCTAGACATGATGCAAGACATGACTGGTTTATTTATACAAGCACAATCGTCCACGGTGTCCAGGTTATTATACAGGTCATGTCATGTCAAGTAGCCGTCGCAACAGCTATTCGAGATAATCATGTCAGGTTATCAGGTCAAGTGTACTTGTCAGGAGTGCACCACGACGGGCCACTATCAGGTCATGTCAGGTTACTCATGTCAGGAGTGCACCACTACGGGTCACTATCGTGTCAGGCTCAGTTATCCATTCCAAACATATCAAGTAAATTTGCAATTATCAAGTTCATGACAAAAGGCGTAAGGATATAAAATGGGCGTAAAATATCTAATAAAATATCAATATACAGGGCTATAGAAGAGCCAAACTTAAGGAAAGTTAAACCAAACTGACACGCTGACATAAGACCAAGTCAGCCAAGGCCATACGCTCAGTGCAAAAGTCATACGCTCAGGTCAAGCTACGCTTAGGTCAGGGTATGCAAGTCATACGCTTCCAAAAGGCAGCGTATGGGGTCTATACGACTCCTTGTCAAGCAAGCGAGCGTATGCGAGTCATACGCTCCCAAAAGGCAGCGTATGGGGTCCATACGACTCCTTGTCAAGCAAGCGAGCGTATGCGAGTCATACGCTCCCAAAAGGCAGCGTATGGGGACTGTGCTGCGCTAAAGAGCGTGCGCAACTCAGTGGCACAAGCTAAAAAGCTCGTGCACTGCTCACTGTCTTCTCCAAATAGCAAGAACTCCATAGGTTGAACCCAAAGCTTCAAAAGTCCATAACTTGATCAAAATAAGTCCAAATCCAACTTTGTAAAGTTCTATCTTGGGTGAAATTCAATCCTCTCCAACATAAGAACATCAAAACCCATAAAAATACAACTTAAATAGATCAAAACCATGCAAAACTGAAAATAGAAGAAACTTAGATCTAGAACAATGGAAACTCCAAATCATAAAATGTCAAGTTCTAATGTTGATCACCATGGCCTAATCTAGCTAATAGATAAATAAAAAGTGGTTCTCAAGTGGTGGCAAAGTGCACTTGCCTAGACCTCTCTCTCTCTCTCCCTCTCCTTGGTAGGTAAGGAAGTAATGGAGAAGGAGAAGATGAGTAATGATGATAGAGAAGGAAGAAATGGCAATAAATATCAAAGGTGGTGGTAGGTAGGGGGTTTATCCATGGTTCATGATGAACCAAAATAATCACAACCGAACCAAGCCAACCCGGGCCAAGAATAAACCAAGCCAAGCCATGAAGAAAACTAAACAAGGAATCATGCAATACAAGAATAAATACGTACACGTATTCTAGAAATATGTAATACGAACCACAGGCATTACACAACCCCCCCATGTGGCCGGCCTATTCTCCCTCTCTCTAAATATCTATTCCCTCTCTCTCTAAATATCTATCTATTCTCACTCACTCTCTCTTTCTATTAAACTTATTACACACACACACACACTCTCTCTCTCACCTATCACCATCATCACACTCTCTCCCCTCTCTCTCACAGTCGACAAGCCCCCTTCCCCTTGCTGTACAAGACCAACACACCCCCACCATTCTTCTTCTTCACTTCTTCTTCTTCATTTTTTTATTCTTCTTCATATTATCACCACCACCATCACCCACACTATCACCACTTCATCATCACCTCATCACCACCATCCCGCCACCGTGCCGTCTGGCCGCAGGCTGGCCGCCGCCTGGCCGCCGTGCGCTACCACGTGGCCGGCACACGACAGCTGCTGTAGCAGCAGCTGTCCACAACAGCGGCAGCAGCGCGCCAACAGCGCGCACAGCACAAGCGCACGAGCCGCCGCGGTTTGGCGCACCGTCGCGACCAACCGCCGCCGCCGTCGGCCACCCCAAGCCTAGGCGAGCTACGGCGACCCCCCTGGGTGCGCCGTCGTCCTCCTCGATGCGTTAAATAGGCGATTCGTGCATTTTGTAGGGGATCCCGTCGACGCGCGCGCGGGTTGAATCCATAAATGGCGTCTCGGGACAGCAACTTCGCGTGCATTTTTCTGGAAATTCGACTGTTGGATCGGTAATTTCTTTGCTCCGTCTCAATCTCGATATATCGCTCTTCACCTCTGTCATGTTTGAACCGTTAATTTTGTCGTTTGATACATCAAAACCGGCCACCAAGTTGACGTTTTAATTTGTACTATTTTTGGACAGTTTTGCGATGCCAACTTCGCGGGTTCGTATCTTCGTCGTCGCTGCTCCGTTTTACGCACCACCAGTTCCGGTGCACAGCTGGTATAACCCTCTTCTTGCCCCCTTTAGATTTCATTTCAGTTTGAGCTTGTTAGGTCGGTCGAATTCAACGTCAAAGTTGGCCGTTCGAATTCTTAGTGTTGCACTTGTTAAATTCCATTTTTGAACTCGGGACCCGAATTCAAATTCTGACACCACCAATAGACTCGTGGCGTCATTCTGGCATGTTTTCATATAAAGTATGCTTGATTTGGAGAACGTGGACCCTGGCACGTATTTTGGTGCAAAGCGGGTCCCACTTTCTGGGTCAACGGGTCACTTTGAGATCGACTCATCGGAATCCAATTCTGGATATACCGTTGAGTTCGTATCATCATTCTGGACTCGTTGACATATAATTTGCTAGGTTTTAGGGGACATTGGTTCCGGTACGCATTTCGGTGCAAGTCGGATACTAGTATCCGGATCAACGGGTCATTTTGAGATCGGCACATCGGAATCCAATTCTGGATATACCGTTGAGTTCTTATCATCATTCTGGACTCGTTGACATATAATTTGCTGAGTTTTGAGGACATTGGCTCCGACACGCTTTTTCGTGCAAATCGGATTTCAATGTCCCGATCAACGGACCAATTTGAGATCGGGTCAACGGAATCCAATTCTGGATATACCATTGGGTTCGCATCGTCATTCTGGATTCGTGGACATATAATTTGTTAGGTTTTGTGCACTTTTATTTCGGCACGTTTTTTGATGCAAAGTGTGTCCAACGGCGGACACCACTTTGGCCCAAAATTATCCTTTTTGCCCCTGTGTCCAAATTGGACTTATGGACAGACTATTCTAGCTGATTTGACCATTCTGGACACGTTGGTGATATTTATTTTATCATCCGACAACATCTGTAGGTTTTTACCCTATTATTATAATCCTTCTCCTTTGTGGTATTTTAAGATCCATCGATTCCAGTGATTTCACAACCACTGAAATTGAATGTGTTGACCCTGTAGATGTTTGTAGAGACTAGCTTTGCCCCAGTTTGACCATGGTTGACTACCTTGACCGAACGTCGAAGTAGAGTCAACATTTGACCTAGGTTAGACTAGTTTTGACGTTGGTTGACCATAGTTGACTATTTTTGACCAAAGTCAACCTGAAGTCAACTGTAGCCTAAGATTGACCAGAACTTGATCGAAGTTGACCAGTTGACCAAAAGTCAACTATTAGTCAACATTAGTCAAGTTTGACCTAGAGTTGACCAGAGTTGACCAGTTGACCAAAGTCAACTGTAAATCAACCATTGACTTAGATTGATCTAGTTTGACTTGCTTTGACTTGTCTTGACCTAGTTTGACTTAGTATGAGTTGATTTTACTTCCAAACCCTTATATTGATACAGTATTCCACCTATAGGTCCTCGAGGCACTGTTCTTGGACCAGTTGACATATTCTACCAGATCTCAGGCGAGTACATTCTCTGATAATATTTCTGTTTTATGATATCGTCTATGTTTCTTGTAATTAGTGTAGATATCCTTGTTATCTTGACACATTGTTCACACGGATTAGTATTTCCCTGGATCCCGTCATGAGATATTATTCCTCGCTTTCCTTGGTATATCTTGTGCAAGTCTTTCTTGTTCCTTGTGCATTGTATAGACACGATTCCTGCGAAGGCTAGCTACCCTCTCGGAGAATCGCATGTCATGATGTGTCATGGTTGGATCCACTATACTAGTCGGGGACGGAGAGTATTAGTGTAGATGTGTGGTCATTATCTGCCTTGTTTATTCTTGTAGACCTTGAATGCTACCAATCCTACACTCCACGTAGGATTGGCTGATCAGTAGACCTTGTGCAGACCCAAGCCGGCCACATGTTGAAACTAGTACTCACACACTTAGACAGATGATTCTTGATTCTTGTACATGCCATGATCAGTTTTACTTGCCTTGTTCTAGCTCTAGATTTACAGCTTACCTTGCTATGATACTCACATGTACATTTTATGATTTCTTGTATGTTCTCTCTATTTACTGCTACATGTTCAATATCGTCTAATTAGAACTGTTATTTGAGATTTGTGCTCGTTCCATCCTGACTGGATATGTTAACAAAATTTTAGGAGTAGTTGTGCCCTCAGTATTGGACTTCATGATGTTGCTAGCTGAGATGGATCTCACTATTCTTCTATGTGAGTTGCCTGGTAGTTATCCTTAGTTAGTCTTGTTGTTCCTTCCTTATTTTCCTGTCTTATGATCATTGTAGATTTATTCTAGTGATATTGTAATTATTTCTTGTCTTATCTTCCTTAGTTTTCGTGATGTGACATGAGTACATTTTATAGATATGGATCTTAGATGTTGTAGTTAGTATAGTATACTTGACAGCGTTCTACCGCCGATACCGTAGCGTAGGCTGGGCGTGGTCCACGTATTCGTACCCGTATATCCGGGTGCGGGTCGTGACACCAACTCAAACAGCCATGAAGTCCAATCAATCATACCAATCTCCTCTTCTTCCTTTATCGAACTCCCACATCAGGTTTGAAGCCAGTACAGGAGATTCCCGCACTCAAACACCTACCTCCCCGGGCAGAGCTATTGTGCCCTACAAATCCCCAACTATCAAACTTACTAATAAATTTGACATCCTTGCTTCAGCCCTACCAGACGCACCATAGGAGACCTCCATCACTTAAGTACACTCAGGGCCCTCAAACCGGTAGAGGTTACAGAGAACAACGAGGATACTAATAGGGAGGCAGAAGTAGTACATCAGACTATGGAGAATCTGTCAGAATCAGCAAGCATAGAGGACCCCCTACATACCGTCCCAGCAGTCCCCTCCACTTTCCATAACGCGGCTACCATTCGAGCAGATGCTCTGGCCAACATTGGTCACCAGTGGACAGGTTTCAACAGGGTATTGACTCTAGTCTCCCCAGCTCGAACAATTACTTTAATGCCTTGGCCAAAATAATTGGAGAGGTCTATAAGCACCCGACAGAGGAAATAGTTGACCTCTATAAAGACATAATCTCTATGAAGGAAGAAAAGGCGGCACCCACCACCAAAAAATCTTAAAAGAAAAAAAAGAGCAAAAAAGAGACCACGACCATGACCACTAGGTCAGCCATGAAACTCACCAAATCCCTCCTCCCCAGCAACCTTAATGCTTAACATCATTTCTTGGAATGTTAGGGCATGGCGAACAAACCAACCTTGAGAAGATTAAACAGTCTCAAAAAAATTCACAGGATTGACATATTAGTGATTATTGAACCAAAAATTCCCCAAAAGAAACTCAAAGCCATTCAGTTGCAGTTAGGCTTCCCCTTTACTATCGTTGGATGTCACGACATCTGGATCCTCTTTGCGACTGATGTGAAGATCGGCATCATCAATGACTCGAGGCAGGCGCTCTCGTGTTGGGTGAAACATCCCATGCTCCAGTTCTCCTCCCTTTTGTGAGCAGTCCATGGCAGCTGTGACATTTTAGAACACAAACAGCTTTGGGATGTTTTGAGTGACACACACCTCAATCATACTAACCTTCCTTGGCTCTGCGTAGGTGACTTCAATATGGTTGTATGTAGAGAGGAGAAGTCGGTTGGCCGACCCCCCTTTGATGGCCATGCAGGATTTTACCAGCTTCATATTCAGCGCACACATGTCGACCCTTCAGTTCTCTGGCAATGTAATCACCTGGTGTAACATGCAGGAAGGTACCCAACGGCAATATTCTCATCTTAATCGTGCCCTCATCAATGTAATTGTCCGACATGGGGATCATCTCCAGCCTCTTGCACCTCAACGCCACCGAATCGGATCACTCCCCTCTACTTATTGAGATCAGCAGCAATTCAAACCAGATGAAGAAAAGTTTCCATTTCTTCGACCTCTGGAACCATCATCCTTAATTCAGGAACATCATGGTTGCTTCCTGGAGTGTCCCAGACGACCCTGACCCCCTTATCCGTGTGGCAGCCAAGCTAAAAGCTACCAGAAAAGCCCTCTCTGTCTAGAGTAAGGAAGTTTTTGGTGATATCTTCTACGCTGTCCGTACTGCTGAGGAAGACGTTACTTGTACGAAAATTTTGTTCGCCTTTGACAGATCTTCTGCGGCCCGAACCTCCCTCAACCTCACCAGAGCGCTACTGAACGGCTGAAAGTCGAGGCAGAATTCTGGAAATAGAAAGCTAGGCTTACTTTGGACATTAAAGGTGACAAAAAATCTTGATACTTCCACTCCTGTGTCAAGGGGCACAGACAATAGCTTAACCTTCATCAGATCGCTAGCGAGAGTGGTCAAATTCTTAAAGAACAACGGGACATCCAATCGGCTGTGGCAAATTTTTATTTCTAGTTGTTTACCGAAGAAGTCACCATCAAGGTTGAAGAATTTCTCACGAAGATCCCCTTCTTGATCGAAGACAGAGATAATACTCAACTGCAGCTCCTTCCTTCTGAGCTGGAAGTTAAAGATGCATTATGGCCCCTGAACGAACATAGTGCTCCAGGTCTAGTCAGTTTCACAAGCGTCTTCTTAAGATCTTGCTTGGACATCATCAAGTCCGACATTCATGAGGCGTTTACGGCCTTCTTCCAAGGTGCCAGGTACCCCAGATCGATATCATATGCTAACTTGATTCTTATCCCCAAGAAGGACAATCCGGAGACCTTCAAAGACTTTCGTCCTCTCAGCTTGTGCACCTTTACCAACAAAATTATCCCGAAGATTATTGCCAACCGTATGTCTGGCTTCTCCCCAAGTTTATTTTCGATGAGCAAAGCGGCTTTGTTCGAGGACGGAACATTTTAGATAATATCCTGTTGGCTCAAGAAATGATCACATGCATGAAATTCCCATCTAGTTGTGGGAATATTGCTATCAAACTAGACATAGAAAAAGCGTACGATAGTCTAGACTGCCAATTCATGATATGGGTGTTCTAGGCCTTCGGGTTCTCAGAGACCTAGATAGACATCGTATGGAGATCGATCAGTAATTCGTGGTTCTCCTCTGTTGTTAATGGTCAAGCTGAGGGTTTCTTCAGATCTAATCGGGATATCAGACAAGGAGACCCTTTATCATCCACCATCTTCATCATAGCTGCAGAAGCTCTAAGCAGAAATCTCAACAAAATGGTTGCTATCCCCTATTTCCAGCATTTTCACACCACCAACGGATGTACGATAATCACCCACCTAGCATACGCTGATAACATCCTCATCTGCTCATCCGGCTATGTCGGGTCTGTAGAAGTGGTTCACAACATGTTTCAGAGATACTCTAGATGCTTCGGGCAGCGTGCCAACCCTAACAAGGGTGTTATCTATATCCACCACTCTGCCAACATAGACCACTCCTCTACCCTGACTAATATCACTTCCTTTTCAGTTGAGCATCCACCGTTCTCTTAACTTGGGTGTCCGCTAGTTTACAGCAGGTCCAACGCGGGCATTTATGAAGGATTGGTGGGCAAAATAAGGAAAAAAATTTGAAGGATGGCACAACACGATCTTATCATCGGGCGAAAAGATGATACTGATTCAGCACGTCCTCTCGTCTATCCCAATTTTCACCCTAGCTGCTTGCACCCTCCTAAGAAGGTTCTTTATTCCATTGAAAACCTTTTTGCCAAGTTCTTATGGGGACACAGCGAAGGCAAGGACAAACATCATTGGGCCAGTTGGGACACCATGGCTAGACCTACTTCTGAGGGCGGGCTGGGAATCAGCAGGCTGTCGTACATCGTTGATGCTTGCTCGATGAAGACGTGGTGGAAGCTCCACGAGAGCCCCACTGTCTGGGCTCGGTTCATGAAGGCCAAATATTTTAGGTACACTCATCTGTCTGCCGCTAGCTTCAATAACAGATCTTTACCATCTTAGCGTTTTTCTTAACGGGCGATAGCTCGCCGATCCTTCGATCCGTCTCAACTGGGATAGGGCAAATCATCCCTATTTTACGAACGTTGGTCTGGGGATGCCCTCCTTCCGCAGCTTTTTGCTGCAACTCCCAACAACACAATTTGTGATATGTGGGATAGCGAAGGAGACTAGAATTGGGAGAGGGTTCGGGAGTGGATCAGGAAGGAGGCAGCAGTAGCGTTAGCTAACACTGGTTTGAAGATTAGGTCCGAACCGGATCCTCGAAGGTGGTCCATCTCAGTCAACAGAGCTTTCTCGCTAGCTTTGGCAAGGATAGTGGTTCGTGGCATCCGAGCGCAATCCCCCATCATCGCTCCTTTCTTGCAGTCTTGTATTCCAAAAAAAAGGTCCTTCTTGATTTGGAGAGCGCTGCACAAGAAGCTCCCATGGATGACGCTCTCACCACCATTGGCTTCAGCTGAGCTTCAGCATTTCATTGTTGCTCGGAGCAACAATCGAAAAATGCCAAACACATTCTACAATCGAGTGATCTGGTCGTACAGGGGTGGACAGCCCTCTCCAATCGGTGCAGACAGCACCAGGCGGTTGGGGGCTTCAACGATCTTCTAGCCAAATGGGGTAGCACCTCACACGGCCACCTGATCGTTGCAGCCGCCATTATATGGGTTATTTGGAAGAATCGTAACAAATTCAGATACGAGGGTCACCAGTATACTTATAATCAACTGATCAGGGAGGTTCTCAAACAGACTCAAAGAGTCAGCTGACACTGCAAGCACGTCAGGGAGGGTTTCTGGCATTCCTTGGTCAACTAAAGAGTTTTTGGGCGGGGTGCGAGAGTTTTCCCTCCGGCTCCTTTTATTTTTCTGTCCTTCATTTTACGCTTACTTGTAAAGGTTTCGACATTTTGCGCCTTACACATGAATAAAGTTTGGGGTGTTGCTATATATATATATATATATATATATATATATATATGTATATATATATATATATATCGTGTCTCTCCTCATGGTTCCGGGCTCCTACTCCCTGAGGGGCCTTCCCCTTGCCCAGCCCCTATTTCCCATCCTCTTCCTCCCTCATCTCCCCCATGTCTTCGGCTTTCCGGATTCTGCCGCAGCAGCCCCTGGCCTCCAGACCTTTTGGCGTTGTTTGGGCTGCCTTCCGTTGCTCCGGGAGCTCCTTCGTCCTCCCATCCTATAATCTTTTCCTCTCCCATTTTGTCAGCCCTTTCGCCTCCCGTCGGGCAGACGCTGGCCGGATTCCCCCTTCTCGTCGGGTGTTCGTTAGGTCGCCACCCCCCCCTCCATCCTCCTTTCCAGCGGTGGGCGGAGTAGTATCGGTCAGTTCATTTGGGTGGAGGGCCTCTAACATCCCCACATCAGGAGACGCGCCCACTAGCGCCTTGGTTCCCCTGTGCGCCAGCTGTTTTAAAAGTTAGAACGCTTTTCTTTTGCCCCTGTCCTCCTCAGTTTTTGTCCCCTCCAGTTTCAGTTCTCACGTGATGCAGTACGGGGGCTCCTGTTCGAGTGCGGCGCCTCGTGTTGGAGAGAGCCCCTCGGACTTAGTGCTTGTCTCGCCACAGCTCCTGCTCGGTCTACTGATGGTGCCTTCCCATGTTCCTCCCTCTGAAGGCGCATGCTCTTTACTCTCCACACTTGTGGATGAGTACTCATCTGTTGGTGCTTGTCCCGAGGTTGTAGGGCCCAGCTCTCCAGGCGCCCAGTATTTGCGGTCCGTTGTGCCCGCCCCATTGATGTGGGACCCAGACTTTGTTGTCGAGTTGCGCCTGCCCTATTGATGTGAGGACCGGTCTGACCCTGTTGACTCCGGGCGCCCTTGCTTCAGGTGGCGCCTCGGCGCCTTTTGTGCGCTTGGACTCCGTACACTCCAGTGCGCCTACCCGCCCTCCATTGCAGCAGCTCATTTTCCTTCTGAGGCCCCTCCCCCCGGTCATCCTTTCGGTGGTGCTCACAGCTCCTAGTCTCTCTCTTCATGCTGACTGTTCTCGGTAGACGGCGTAGGTGCCTCGGCGCTGTTAGGCCTTCCGCCCCTTGTTGGTGGAGCAGGCGGCTACGATTCTATTAACCTAGTACCTCGAAACCTTGTACTCCCTGTTGGTGGCGCAGGCGTTCGTGCCATTATTGTGCCATCTATTCAGTCTGCCCTTCCTGGGGGTTCAGTCCCCCCAGCATCCTCGCCCTCCTTCGGGCAGCATCCCCCGCCTCCACCGTCCTACGCGAAGGTGCTCAGGCCTGACCGGGTAGAGCAACACTTTATTCCTCCAAGGAAATGAACCTCAGGACAGCAATTATTCTACAGCGTCAGACAATCAGCCGTTATTTGTTCCCTTCTCCTTGGACGAAATCTCCTTTTTATCCATTACCTTTTCTAAGACCTTTGTCTTAAAATTTTGCACGGGTTGTCCGAACCTTGCTAGAGTCCAGAAAGTGATCATCGGATGGGGCCTCACTTCGGGATACATGGTAGTTCCCATGGATCCTAAACATATATTCCTTCACCTCTCATCGGAGAGCGACTACCAGAAGGTTTGGACTAGAGGTACTGGAAGAATCGACAATTACAGCATGAAACTCATCAAATGGTCCCCAGACATCAATAACAAAGAAGACTTGGCTATTGTGTCAGCTGGGCCACTCTCCCATGCCTATCCCTGATATGCTTCGCCCCCGCAGCCATGAAGAGAATTGCCAACTTGTTTGGGACATTGTGGCCTTAGCGGAAGAAAACCGTAACCTCACTAGGGAAAACTAAGCCAAAATTTGCATGGAACTCGATCTATCAAAGGACCTGCCCTATCAAATCCAGATAGAGCTTAGAAATAAGACGCACGTCCAGCATATTGTCCATGACAACAACGTGATCTTTTGCAAGCACTGCCATTTGCGGGGCCATTCCACAGAACAATGTTACAAGGCACACCCGGAGCTGAAAAAAAAAGTGAGTCGTAGGGCAGCTTCCTCTCGACAGAACAAACAAAATGTAAACCACCTAAAAAAATTAAAATAAAATAAATAAATAAATAATCGTAATAATTTGCTTTTCTTTTTCCTATCATCATTCTATTAGATTAATTATGTAATTAAGGATAGAGTTAAAATTATTCACTACAATTTTTCTGCTTTATTTTTATAAGTTTAATATTGTTATACAGATATAAATATGTATTTCTTATATAAATAAAATGTTTTTAGATTTAATAAATAAGTATAGGTACAAAATATATGTAAAACACTAAATAAAAATGTATACATGTGCTTTAGTTAGCCTAATGATATATATATATATATATATATATATATATATATATATATATATATATATATATATATATATATATTTATATATATATATAGATTTTATTATTATTATTATTTATTTATATTTTTATTTAAGGATCCATGTTAATATAAATGTATTTAGGATTATATGTATATACGCAAAAGTATATCTGTTATATATATATATATATATATATATATATATATATATATATATATATATATATATATATATATATATATATATATAATTTGGACCGGGTACTATTTACTGAACAGTACCCAGCATCCAAGCCCGACCCAGCTTCCTACTCGACCTCAATATACACAGCACCAACGATAACTCATATATAGAGAGATCGAGGGAGAGAGTAAAACCTAAAACCCTCAACACCCCGTCGCCAATCCCCGGCGGCGTTCTACCCTACCACCCGTGCGCACACGCAAAACCACCTCACCTGGCCGTAGGGCCGCTGCCGCACGACCGTGAACGGCGACAATAGCTGCGGCAAAGGGCAGCGAAGACAACACCACCAAGCCAAGCACCCCTATTTTTGAGGTTAAATTCTCTCTTGTTTCACAATCATTTTTCGTTCTATTGAATCCAGGGTGTTGCCTATATAACCACGATCAAATCCCTTCAAGTAGATTAAATTATACTGGGTTGTGTTGTCCGAGAAATTCCTTGGAAAAATACGAAGAACAATCGATATATAGAAGAGTGAACCTATTCCAAACCCCTATTTTGGAAGGCAATTTCTTGCCAAACCGTCAACAAAATCAAAATTGTGTTTAGAATGATTTATCGACAATATATACAAGATTATAACCCTTCTCGCAGAATTTGAATTCATCGAAGGAGCGACAAGAAAACAGATTTCAATGTTCAGGAAAAATTAGCTTTCAAAATAGTAAATTTCAATAGTTTTTTCCCGATACGACATGCGTTCCGACAAACCGGGCGACGTGGTCGCGAACCAAAAGTATCAAAAGGTGCGTATTGACTTTGTGGACCTATGGGCTTTGACGAAATTTAAATTGGTTGTGTGTGCATGACAAATTTGATGCGTATCCACCGAAATTTACTGTATCGACCTCTTTGTAAATTTCCCAAATACTTCGTGCACGTTCGTCAACTCGAGACAAAATTTGTGCCAATAGGACCGTATCATTTTTTTGGTCATGTGTGCCAAGTTTGGTCCGATTTTGATAAGGTCGACCGGAATGCCTTTTTTTGGCGGGCTCGCGACCTGATCCAACGGACGAATTTGTGCACGGCCCACCAAAATCCAACTTTGAACACCAGGTTGGGTTCGTCTTGTCAAACCGGACCCGTAGACATATAATTTGATGACTTTCGAGACCGTAGATACTGGCATGCTTTTCGGTACAAAACGAGTCCAACGGCGGACATTATTTTGACCCGAAATTAAGATTTTTCCCCTGGGTCAAGAATTGGACTTTTAGACAGGCATTTCAAGATATGTATTTTATACCAAAAATGTTCATGGTGTTTATTTTAGCATCCGAGGACGTTTGGGAGATTTGCCTTTTCTTGGTTTATTGATCTGCCAGTTCGAGCTACGGGATACTATCATTTTGCACACAATCTCAGGAAAGATACCTTGCCATATTTACTGCTTATATTTAGTTTGCATTTTCTTTAGTTATTGCATATTTCTGTCTGCTTATTTCTAGTTCTTCCAGTCGATTTACTTTCTTGCTTTTCGTTAAATCTGATGTAAGTACTAGTCATATTTTCTTCTCGTCTTTAAATTATGCGTATGGACCAAGAGTTAAAGGACTACCATCTGTAGCATATTTCATAAACCTTGACACAGTTGTGCCACGAGATATGTGTGAGATGAGTAGCATTCAGAGGTACTTGCTTGGCTGATCACCCGTACGTATGTGTTACGTTTAACTGCTAATAGAGACATGTTAGGAGACTTAGCAGTTAGTAGAGGTACATGGTCACGGATGCAACTTAGATAGGTGCATCGGGTGGGGAGAACATTTTCTAGTCGTATGGACTTCTATTACACATTTTCTTGTAACCCGGATGCTCCGTTGGAGATACGGGTAAGCTTACCCCCCTTAGGTTGGCCACTGACATTTTTGAACGTTATGCGCTTGGTCACTGGTGCCCAAGAGGGGACTATACCGGATCTTATTTATAGCCAGGGCCCTTGCGACTAAAGGTTTGTTCTTAACTGCATGAACACAATAGAATGGTTAAATGACCTCAGTCGATGTCATGTCACCCTCGTTCTAATAGTAGCGTGGAACAATATCGCATCACGGATTAGTATGCTACCCCTTGTCCTTGTATGGTTGTATGGGTAGTCCAATGTTTCGATGATGAGATATTAGGCCTTATTATGATTGGGACTATTTTACTTTAATTGTGACTTGTGATATATTATATATATTCAGTTTATTATGGCATGTTTTTCCTGTATCTTGTTACGTCCCTCTGAGTACCTGATGATCTCTCCAAGTGTGTGCATTTTATGATGCTTCGCAGGTGCTCTAGCCAAAATCGTAGTCTTTCCTTCTATAACGAGGAGGATTGCTCTTGGATCATCCATTACTATCTTTGTCCACCATTTTCTTGTATTTTTTTCTCATTTAAATGAATTTTAGTGGATCTGTGCCCAACTTTCGTACAAATAATAATTCAGTGTTGATTTTCATTATATATTTATTCTCTTATTGTGGATGAGATTTGGTTGTCATGGTTTACTGTATTTCACAGCTTATGTATACATACGAGGTTTCCACATATTGGAGTATACTTTGTATATGTGCAGCTGGCATGTCTACGCACTTAGTTCTAAATATTTTGGGACTGGAGCATTACATGTTTTTGTGGTGGCCCATGCAGGTCGAGTTTATCACTTCGGTTACGTTGATATACTGATGTGAACCTGCATATAGGATTAGAGTCTAGGATCTCATCCACATACTTGATCCCCTCCATGAATTCCATTCTCGAACTCACGTTTGACAGCTTTGATTTGCTTCTTGTTTGATCCCTTTCTACCATAATTCCTATCTTTCCTTCCGTACTTGATGAAGGTTAGGAAGATGACTCATACTAGGTATACGTGTATAATGCTCAATCACCCTACTAGTTGAACTATTATAAGTTGGGTAGAATGTCCCATGATCTATCATTCACCTTGTCCTTACAACCCTTTAGGGAGAGTACTCAGAAGATTACTTAGACTATAGAGCTTAGGGGTCTATACCCCATTGGATTAATGAAGGCCTTATATATGAAAATAGTAGGACAACTATAGAGGCACGAACACCGGACGAGCCTTAGAGTTTGATGAACTTGAACAACTTGTGTTTTCTTTCAATCATAAATCTCACGCAATTATATTTTTGACTAGCTTAACTAGCGCTGCTATTATAGCCTGGTTTTTGCAAGCTTATTCTTGATCAATCTTGTTCAGGACATGTGTTTACTGGGGACGCCCACTAATATATTATCTAATTAGAATCGATGTATTATGGTTTGATCAACCTTAGTGCACTTGGTTCGCTCTTCATATGATTATCCCACGTGGATTGAGATATATGTGTCTCTATGAACTCATCTACAACTGCCTTGACAACTCTGTTTGAATTATTCCATTGCCCTTGGAACCCCATATTCGTATTGATTCCCTCTCCCTTGAACTCTTCATTTTTTAACGCTTTTACTTACTTCGAAAAAACCAATACTCATATTTGATGGAAGATATACCCAGAATATCCCCTTTATTTTGCCATACCACCTATGGCCATGAAAGCTATGTATACACAATCGTTCCATCTATTTAAAATTGGAGAACTACCTTCCAATTGATTCATATATACCATATCACGTTATCTATCATATTGTGTAGTATTCCTTTATACTCAGAGCTCAAGCACAATATCACAACTTTAAAATTTTCTAACCTCATTAATCCTAAAACCGTGCCTCAGTTTTAATTCAGAGAAATAAATTTTGGAGTGAATAGATTCTAAGCCTTCTAAAATTTTATGAGTTACTAGGTTACCGATTGATCAGGATAAGTTGATTTCCATTAGGATAATAATTAGTGCCCCCATGAACTCCCACTTTCCATTTAGATCATTTGGTGTACCCGACTGTGACAATAATATTCAGAGGACGAGACCAGCTGTTACCTTCCAACAAACTACATATACAGGACATAGACGACTCTACCATCATGTAAACATATCATATTCGACTAAAACACGTCATCTTGTGCTCTATTTTTATGATGCAACTTTTGAGTCAAAAAGGCTAGCTGTAACACCTACCATAATACCATTGTCCTTTCTGACTTAAGTTAGAGGTCCAACCTCGACTCAAATCTTTTGACCCAATATATGGTGGTGATCTACTCGAAGCCCACTATGCACATGCCACTAGTGTGCAACTCAATTGAGTCTTCTAGTGCTACTTTAACACAAAAGTCACAGAAGGCGTATTTTTGGGCTTTAGGAACCTGGTTAACCAACCCGGCTAAAAAATTAGTCCGACCACTTGACTTGGAACCTATATAAGATTAGCCTAACCTACTAGGAATGGCTCAGATTGATTTCATAACATCTCGCCCAACCAATATATATTAAAACCTATGATTCATTCAATCAAAGATCGATGTCCCCCTTGGGAGTCCATTAAGACCTAGTTAAACCCATCCTTGCATATCGCCATATTTGGGCTTAAAAACCAAACTTGATGAGATAGATCCTTATATCGATTATGTAGTCCCCATCTCTTGGTCCACTAATTCTCCTTCCATAAATTTTGTAACCATATCTCTTGTAGCCTATGTTATGAGATGAATGGAATCATGTTGTACCAACTTGTTTTCGGTTATGCTTGACTAAGACCTTCCTACTGTCTTAATAAAATATGGTCAATACATGGGCAATGTTAAATGAGTAATACTTAGGCTTCCTATAGAGTCCATGACTATGATCAGAAGTAACTCATATCCTCAACATCTCCTTGAAATTTGATCTTCTTAGAAGTCCTGTTACCGTGCTTTCTATGTTTAACCAATTTTTATAAGTTAGGTAGTACCTTGAACGTAGCATACTCTCCCTCCCTCTTAGATATAGGATGACATTTGTAATTGTTGTACCATCTGTTTGGAGATTACGATGTGATCTTTGTATTGCATTTTATATTCCTTGCTCGTACGTTTAGATAACCACAACAAAAGATAGAAACCTTGATTCTTCAAATTTTATTCTATTGTAGAATCGTGTCTTAGAGTTAATTTCGAGAAAGGAATTTCCTTAGGGTGTAGGCAAGCCTCTCTAGAACATAGGGTTCTTGAATTAGCAGATGATTGAGGTAGATCGATTCTACTTAGGCTAAAAATTCAGTGGTTCATAACGTCCATTTCTATCCGTACCAACTGACACTCTCTACCGTGACTTTGATATTTAAAGCACATCACAAACTTTTTCTTTCCAACAAATTTTACCCTCATGAACTAGACCAGTCAAGTTACACACAATACATACGTGTCCCACACAAATATACCTTCTCATGCTGTATTTCAATTACACCACATGTATGACGCCTTTCCATTATTATAAACCATAGAGGTCCATTTTTTTTGTTCCATTAAACGTTAACCATGCAAATATCGACCCATTCTTTTAACTAAGCTAAACACCCATGATCCATGCAAGACACGTCACAGATATGATGTATGCATTCCACCTAAGTAGGAACATGCCTCCTATACAACACTAAACACCAACCAGTACATGCTAGTTGTTATGACTTAAAGAGATCACATGCTTACCTAACCTAATTCCATAGAAAGGTTTTATACACTTACTAAGGACCCTCATCCCTTGATCCAGGAACTCTTTTGTTTCCTAAATTTCTTTAAATCTTACATCTTAGTAACCCATGTTAGGCGAAGACTGAAATCATGTTGAACCAACACGTTCTAGTTATATTCGAATAAGCGATTCCTACCATCTTGTTGAAAGCAGGGCTGATAAGGATAAGGTTAGGTTATAAGAATCTCCTATAAAAGTTATCGACCAAGAATGCCATGACAATATCTAGGCTCAGTTAGAACCTGTGGCTATAGTGAAAAAGTGTCCGATATTCTCGTGTCTCTCCCCAGAAATTGTCCTTCTCATAGGTCTTCTAAACGACGTTTATCACGGTAGCCAACTTTTATACATTGATTAGGACCCTGAACCAAGATGACCTTATCTTGTTGGATAGAGCCAATATGGAGTCCTTTTATAACTACCTTCAATTGTTCGAAAACCAGGGTATGATTTTTTCGTGTTAGTTTTCTTTTGTTCGCATTGCATTGTATGCCCCCCCCTCCCGTTAGTATAATTTCGAGAACAAAATTTTTATAAGTTGGGTAGGATGTAAACCCCCTAAAAAAATTAAATTAAAATAAAATAAAAAATAATAGTAATAATTTGTTTTTTCTTTTTTCTATCATTATTCTGTTAGATTAATTATGTAATTCAGGATAGAGTTAAAATTATTCACTAGTTATTTTTGTATGTGCTAAATATTTTATAAACGAAATATATGAAAATATGGTATGCAGCAAAGTTATAAATTTTTATTATGAAATGTCTTAGTTTTTTTATGATCAAAGTATGTATTGAAAATATCTACACACAAAATAAATATTTTATAAGAATGTGTATACAGAAATTTTATTATAATTTATTTATTCATAAATAGTAAATTCACTACAATTTTTGTGCTTTATTTTTATAAGGTCAATATGGTTATACATATATAAATATGTATTTCTTATATAAAGAAAATGTTGTTAGATTTTATAAATAACTATAGGTACAAAATACATATATAAATATGTATTTCTTATATATATAGTTTTTATTATTATTATTATTTATTTATATTTTTTATTTAAGGATCCATGTTAATACAAATGTATTTAGGATTATATGTATATACGCAAATGTATATCTGTTATAGTATTAAAAAAAATAATTTGGACCGGGTACTGTTTACTAAATAGTACCTACTGTTTACTAAAAAAATAGTACCTAGCATCCAAGCCCAACCCAACATCCTAGCCTACCTCAATATACACAGCAGCAACGGCAACTCATATATAGAGAGATCGAGGGAGAGTAAAACCTAAAACCCTCAACACCTCGTCGCCAATCCCTGGCGATGTGCCACCCTACTGCCCATGCGAACGCATAGCACCACCTCGCCTGGCCGTCGGGCCGCCGTCGCATGACCGCGAATAGCGACAGTAGCTGCGACAAAGGGCCGAAAAGATAGCGCCACCAAGCCGAGCACCCCAATTTTTGAGGTCAAATTCTCTCTTGTTTCACAATTGTTTTTCGTTCTATTAAAACCGAGGTGTAGCCTATATAACCACGATCAAATTCCTTTAAGTAGATTAAATTCTACTGGGTTGTGTTGTCTGAGAAATTCCTTGGAAAAATACGAAGAATAATCGATATATAGAACAGTGAACCTATTCAAAACCCCTGTTTTGGAAGGCAATTTCTTACCAAACTGTCAACAATGTCGAAATTATGTTTCAAAGGATTTATAGACAACAAATACAAGATTATAACCCTTCTCGTAGAATTTGAATTCATCGAAGGAGGGACAAGAAAACAGATTTCAAAGTTTAGGAAAAATCAACTTTTAAAATAGTAAATTTCATTGGTTTTCTCACGATACGACGTGCGTCCCGACAAACCGGGTGATGTGGTCATGAACCGAAAGCATCTAAAGGTACGTATCGTCTTCGTGGACGTGTGGGCTTTGACGGAATTCAAATTGGTTTCCTGTGCGCGATGAATTTGATACGTATCCGCCGAAATTAAACGTATCGACCTCTTTGCAAATTTTCAAATTACTTCGTGCACGTTCGTCAACTCGAGATAAAACTTGTGCCAACATGACCGTATCATTTTTCTGGTCTTGTGTGCCAAGTTTGGTCCGATTTTGAGAAGGTCGACCGGAACGCCTTTTTTTGGCGGGCCCGTGACTTGATCCAACGGGCGAATTTGTGCACGACCCACCGAAATTCAACTTTGGACATACGGTTGGCGTCAAATAGAACCTATAGACATATAATTTGATGACTTTAGAGAACGTAGGTACTGGCACACTTTTTGGTACAAAACGGGTCCAACGGCGAACATCGTTTTGACCCAAAATTTTAATTTTGCCCCTGTGTCCAGAATTGGACTTTTGGACGGGCGTTTCAAGATATATCTTTAATACCAAAAATGTTCGTGGTATTTATTTCAGCATTCGAGGACTTTTGGGAGATTTGGCTTTTCTTGTTTCATTGATCTGCCAGTTCGAGCTACGGGATACTATCATTTTGCACAAAACCTTAGGCAAGATACCTTGCCATATTTACTGCTTATATTTAGTTTGTATTTTCTTTAGATATTGCATATTCCTGCCTGTTTATTTCTAGTTCTTCCAGTTGATTTATTTATTTGATTTTCGTTATATGTGATGCAAGTACTAGTCATATTTTCTTTTCATCTTTGTAGAAGCATGGAAAAGAACAGGAAAGTCCATGTGGCCCAAAACAGAGGGAGTCTCATACGGTTCAAAGAATCTCTTAAAGCTTTATGCGGCACAAGAGTCCTTTAGAGCTTCATATGGCTCAAAAGTCCTTCAGAGCCTCATGCGGCTCAGAAATCCCCATAGCTCCATGCGGCTCTATGCAGCGGCCTCAATTAAATGCTCATTTAATGCCACGTGGCCCTATGCGGTTTGCCTCTACAGCTGGCCATCGAGCAGCGGCCTCATTTAATACTCCGACACAACACGACAACTCTGACATAAAGGTAAATTGACAGCTCTGACATAAAGCTGCAATGATAACTCTGACATAATGGCGCGCTCCTAGGGAACCGAAGGAAATCTTTATAGCTGGCACGATCCACCAATTCCGAAGCTCACTATGCGGTTACCCACTTTAATGCGGCCGCCACCTTCATGCGGCTACCATCTCCATGCGGCTGCCATCTCCATGTGGCTGCGACCTTCATGCGGTTGCGACCTTCATACGGCTGCCATCTCCATGCGGCTGCCATCTCCATGCGGCTGCCATCCTCATGCGGCTGCCATCTTTATGCGGATGCCATCTCTATGCGGCTGTTGCCCTAATGTGGCTCCGATTTTAGGAAGCAACGCCCATGCGGCTCTGACACGTGGACACCCTTATGCGGTTCGGTTGGGGGCTACCCCCATACGGCTGCTACTCCCATGCGGCTCGGATCATGGGGGGCACCCTCAAGCGGCTCGGGTTAAAGAACTTTCATGCGGTTCAGATAAGGCTACCCTCATGCGACTCTGACACGAGGTCGCACTCATGCGGCTCAACTATGACAGTCCTCCTTGCGGCTCGCAGCAGTTGGGACACGTGGCAGGAGGTGATCAAATCTCAACTGTAAACCCCTAAATTTTTACTATATTTTTTATTAATTTATTTTGGTATTGATTTTATTTTTGTATCGTACCTCGAGTGCGAATGCGTAAAGACGTAAATACGAGATATTTGTTCATTAATATACAAATATTTTATTATTGCTTTTCTTATGAATATAGAATAAATATGTTGTTTCAATACAAAGTATAAACAAATATTTTCATATCAGAAGAACATTTCACGATATTTGCCAAAATCTTTATCTTTTAATTTTATAAAAGATTATTTTATTTCTAGTTCAAATTAATTTAGAAAACTATATTTTATGTAAATACCTTATTTGCATGGATGTACAAATTTTTATTCATATATTTTTTGGATTTTCGAAATTATTTATAATGATTATTTTTAGAAAAGATATTTTGAACTTATTGTGGTAATTTAAACTTTGATTAGATTTTATTGATTTAATTTAAATAAGTTTGATTTAAATATGGGAATCATTTATTTTTAATTTGGATTTGAAATTATCTAGATTTAATTGAGTTAGATTTCGATTGGATCTGGATTGAATCGGTTTTAAAATAATTTAAATTAAAAGGAAGATTAATTAAAGGGGGTTTTAAATAAATACTAATCCTACTTCTACTAGGAAAATATCTCTAACTATATCCTATCCTAACAAAGCAAACTCCAATTTATTTAAATCAAATCCTATCTAATTTAGGAGATAAATCTGAAATAAATACCTATATAAACCCAATACATCCCCCTTCTATAAGCCATAATTCGAAATTATTTTTAGTCTAATAAAAACTCTAAAATTCGTCATTAGAATTCAACCCCGCTTTTTAGCAGTAAGAGCAATTTGGAACGACGATATCTCCTAGTTCCGAACTCCGTTTCGCTTCCAGTTTTTTTAAAAGAAGCGTATCGAGGTAAGGTTTCCAAAAACATATTTTAATAGACAAAATTCATTATGTATATTTTTGTAAAACTGTTTGAATATTAGATGTCCGAAAGACAAACATATTTCGATATTTTCGTGATTTCGGGAGATTCCGGAAACAAAAATGCGATCCATTTAGTTTTTCGGAAAGCTGATACGAAAACCTATGCCATAGTCTAACTTCAAAATTTATTAAATAAATCTAATAGGTACAGTATTAATTATAATTAGATAATAGACTATTTTTAGCATCCATAGATGTTGTTTGGACCTTAGTTCCTCAGCAGCCGTTGTTCCACCTACTTTTCTATCTGATCTTCGCCACCATAGTGCTCAGGACCCAGGCAAGTATACCTTGCTAATTAACTGTCAATTATTTATTTTCTGTATTATTTATTTTGTTTTATATTGTTAGTTTCCTTTGTTATCAACTGCGCGTCCAAGCCACACTTGGGTGCAAGCGACTTTATTAGTCGTTACTTTATTATATGCATGTTAACTTAGTGTTAGCGGACTACCTTCTTGTTGGGGGATATCCTTATATATTCCTTTGGCTGTGACACTCACACTACACGGTTTGAGACATGTTACTAGGGGCACGACTTATTGACTAGCTATCTCTAAAGTCGTGTGACGGTAGATATTCGTAACTGCTATGATTAGGTTTTTAGAGACTCAAGCAGTTACAAAACTGGACGAGCCATGGACATGACTTGAACAGTGTGGGATATATTGGGGAAGGACAGTCGCTAGTGCGTATGGGAAGCCAAACAGGTAAACCACAGTCTCCGGATGAAACTGTGGCGATATATTTGCAGATGCCCTCTGACGTTTTAGACGTTACGGACGAATACATATGAGTGGATGCCAGTTACGTACACATAGCCTAAAATCCCACCCATGCGCATGAAAGTTGTCCTCTAAATTGCACATTAGGCGATTAGAATCTCCTTTGCATATTTGTGTCTAGGATAGTCTTTTATATATTATTATTCTGACAGTTCATATTAGCTTGTTCTTTCTGTATCTTGCTACGTCCGTCTGAGGACCTGGTTTTTCCCCAGGTGTGTGTTCATGTCTTCCGCAGGTATCCTAGCCAAGGCCGTGGTCTTCTCTATTCCTTCGAAGACGATTGCGCTTGGTTTGTCTTGTCATTTTATGGATCGATTCTTGTATATTTCTTTCATTGAGATAGTTGGTAGTGGACTTTGTCTCCGTCCAACGATTGTATCATAAATATTTAAGTTGATTTCTATATTATTATTCCTTTCATTGTGGATGAGATTTAGTTGTCTTGGATTACTATATTTTACAGCTTATGTATTCATACGAGACTTATGTATTTCGTATGAATACAGCTGGCATGTTTACGTTCCTAGTCCTACGTATTTTGGGACTGGGGCGTTACATTTTTTGTGGTGGCCCATGCAGGTCAAGTTTGCTGTTTCGGTTACATGACTGTACCGAACGGGCCTGCAATATAGGATTAGGGTCTAGAATCTCATCCACCTACTTGATCTCCTCCCTTGACTCCATTTCGATCTCTCAGGCAACTTCCTTGATTCGTCTCTTGCTAGAACTCCTCCTACCGTAATCTTATCCTTTAATGTCGGTTAGGAAGATGACTACACTGGTATATGCCCATAGGTCAAATACATGGATTACATGGACAATTGATATGCATTGAGGTCTTATTTGAGTTATAAAGACATTTTTAACCTTAAGGAATAGTTAATTCCAAGTTGGGTAGTAGCAATATTACCATCTTCAAAAGATTGTTAAATTTTTTACTACTAAGTGGTATACCCAAGAGGATAGTAGAATTGAGAAAACAAATTGAATTGATTTTTGAGTTCTGAAATTGAAGATCTTTTGAAAATATTTATGATTTAAATTGAGTTATAGCTACACATCTTTGGAGGAATATAAATTTGAATTGAAAGGGGTCTTAAATATGTTTATGTTGCAGTATACTTTACGATTGACCAAACTTTGAGGATGAGTGATAAAACTTGGTAAATTTTTAGATTTTAACTTGTGTCGTATGACCAAGGATTATAAATTTATTTAGATTTTGAGTTTAAGGTTTCGATATTGGATATCAAAAAAAAATATTGTGGTAAAAAAAGAAGGAAAAAATAAATTTTGACTTTTGGAAGTATGTATGATTTATAAAATCAATTTGATAAAAATCATACGTAGGATTATGGTTGATAAGTGTATTAAATTTTTTTGTTGAGTTTAGATATGGACTTGTATGCTAAGAGTTATCTCGAGGATTATTTGAAAGTTATGATATGCTATGAAATTTAGTTAAAAAAAAGGGATTTGATGACTGATAGGATTATTCGAATATTGAGTTTTATTACAACTTTTGGGAAAAGTTACTAATGATGTGATGAAAAAATTATTGATTAAAGGAATTTACATTTTAAGTTATGATTATGATTGAACGAGGTAGAATGAATAGAAATTTGGTAGATTATTTTTCGAGAAATTCTTATTAAGAAACTTTGTGAAAGCTCGAGGTCAAGAAGTTAGACTTATAATGGTAGACAACCAAGATAGACCTAATGAGATAGAGTAGTCCACATTAATTGCCATATCACTCATGACCATGATAGTTGAATATACTCAAGTGTAGTTGGCCATCTACCAAACCATGTGACTTTATTTCAATCTTGACTTACCTGTCCTTCCCTCAATCTAGACCTTTTACCGTGACCGTCTAATCGTTTGTGAATTTCAAAAATAATTAGAACTGTATCTTGATCATACCCCATCTAGGAGACTATCTTCTCTCTAGAAACCTTGTCCCTAACTTATTTTACTTTGATCTACTAGATTTCTTAACTTTCTTAATTTCGTGCTTTAACTTGATCCTTTTTATTTTGTTTGCATTAATTAGCAACTCATGAACAGCCACTTTCTATTTTTGATCATTTGGTGTCCCCTATGTGACAATGATATTCGGAGCACGAGACCAGCTGTTACCTTCCAACAAATTTTATATGTAAGACCTAGACGAGCTCACCTTCATGTAGGTATATTATGTCCCACTCAAATACGTCCATTGGTACTCTATTTTTATGATATGGCTTTCGGGTTATAAAGACTAGACTATAACCTTTACCATGATACCGATATATTTTTCGACCAAGGATAGGGACTCAACCTCGACTCAATTCTTTCGATCCGATATGTGATTTTGTTCTACTTAATTCCTTAAATGCTTAACTTTGTGCTTTATCTTGATTGCTTGACCCATTGTCCCATCACACTATTAGTTTAAACTCTTGTATGTTGGGTAGAATGCCTTACGACCTAACTATCCGTATGACCTTAACCAAGTCTTAGACAAGTAGACTGTAGGATGACTACATAGGTACCTAGATCCTTAAGAAGTTCGAAATAATTATACTCTCTTTCAATAATAATCTCATGTGCCTATATTTTTACCATCTTGACTAATGTTGCTACTATAAACTAGTTTTGCAAGCTTATCCATCTATCGAGCTTGTTCATGACTTATGCTATTGAGCGCGCACTCACTAACATATTGTCTAATTAGAACCGGTGCATGATGGTCTGATCAACCGAGTGCACTTTGGTTCACTTTTTACATATCGTTCTAACATGGATGGAGACATAGTTAAACTTGGCCTCTAGAGTCTCATCCACGATTGTCTTGGCAATTCACTTTTCAACTATTCATGCCGCCTTTGGACCACGTATTCGTATTCGATAAAAGCTTCTTCACACTCTTAATAGTCTTTGTCTTTCACTTATTTTGGAATGACAAAACGCTCGTACTTGATATCCCCTTAGTTGTCCCACCACCTATTGCCAAGATAGTTAGCCACCGACCAACCAATGGAACTATATCCCTATCTCGAGTTGCTCGTCCTTTCCCTTGACCCTAGATTCATTATCATGACCATCATTCACTCCCTAAATTAAATTCGTAATTTATTTCCATAGTTATCGAGATCATGATTTTCTAATGCATGTTTGTGTTGAACGTCGTGATTTGATCGATATAACTTTGTAACTTCTCGAACTCCCTACTTATTTTTAATTTCGAGGACGAAATTCTTGTAAGTTGGGTAGGATGTAAACCCCCTAAATTTTTACTATATTTTTTATTAATTTATTTTGGTATTGATTTTATTTTTTAATCGTACCTCGAGTGCGAATGCGTAAAGACGTAAATATGAGATATTTGTTCATTCATATACAAATATTTTATTATTGCTTTTCTTATGAATATAGAATAAATATGTTGTTTCAATACAAAGTATAAACAAATATTTTCATATCAGAAGAACATTTCACGATATTTGCCAAAACCTTTATCTTTTACTTTTATAAAAGATTATTTTATTTCTAGTTGAAATTAATTTAGAAAACTATATTTTATGTAAATACCTTATTTGCATGGATGTACAAATTTTTATTCATATATTTTTTAGATTTTCGAAATTATTTATAATTATTATTTTTAGAAAAGATATTTTGAACTTATTGTGGTAATTTAAACTTTGATTAGATTTTATTGATTTAATTTAAATAAGTTTGATTTAAATATGGGAATCATCTATATTTAATTTGGATTTGAAATTATCTAGATTTAATTGAGTTGGATTTGGATTGGATTTGGATTGAATCGGTTTTAAAATAATTTAAATTAAAAGGAAGATTAATTAAAGGGGGTTTTAAATAAATACTAATCCTACTTCTACTAGGAAAACATCTCTAACTATATCCTATCCTAACAAAGCAAACTCCAATTTATTTAAATCAAATCCTATCTAATTTAGGAGATAAATCTGAAATAAATACCTATATAAACCCAATACATCCCCCTTCTATAAGCCATAATTCGAAATTATTTTTAGTCTAATAAAAACTCTAAAATTCGTCATTAGAATTCAACCCCGCTTTTTAGCAGCAAGAGCAACTTGGAACGACGATATCTCCTAGTTCCGAACTCCGTTTCGCTTCCAGTTTTTTTTAAAAGAAGCGTATCGAGGTAAGGTATCCAAAAACATATTTTAATAGACAAAATTTATTATGTATATTTTTATAAAACTGTTTGAATATTAGATGTCCGAAAAACAAACATATTTCGATATTTTCGTGATTTCGGGAGATTCCGGAAACAAAAATGCGATCCGTTTAGTTTTTCGAAAAGCTGATACGAAAACCTATGCCATATTCTAACTTTAAAATTTATTAAATAAATCTAATAGGTACAGTATTAATTATAATTAGATAATAGACTATTTTCAGCATCCCTAGATGTTGTTTGGACCTTAGTTCCTCAGCAGCCGTTGTTCCACCTACTTTCCTGTCTGATCTTCACCACCACAGTGCTCAGGACCCAGGCAAGTATACCTTGCTAATTAACTGTCAATTATTTATTTTCTGCATTATTTATTTTGTTTCATATTGTTAGTTTCCTTTGTTATCAACTGTGCGTCCAAGCCACAATTGGGTGCAAGCGACTTTATTAGTCGTTACTTTATTATATGCATGTTAACTTAGTGTTAGCGGACTACCTTCTTGTTGGAGGATATCCTTATATATTCCTTTGGCTGTGACACTCACACTACACGGTTTGAGACATGTTACTAGGGGCACGACTTATTGACTAGCTATCTCTAAAGTCGTGTGACGGTAGATATTCGTTACTGCTATGATTAGGTTTTTAGAGACTCAAGCAGTTACAAAACTGGACGAGCCATGGACATGACTTGAACAGTGTGGGATATATTGGGGGAGGACAGTCGCTAGTGCGTATGGGAAGCCAAACAGGTAAACCACAATCTCCGGATGGAACTGTGGCGATATATTTGCAGATGTCCTCTGACGTTTTAGACGTTACGGACGGATACAGATGACTGGATGCCAGTTACGTACACATAGCCTAAAATCCTACCCATGCGCATGAAAGTTGTCCTCTAAATTGCACATTAGGCGGTTAGAATCTCCTTTGCATATTTGTGTCTAGGATAGTCTTTTATATATTATTATTCTGAAAGTTCATATTAGCTTGTTCTTTCTGTATCTTGCTACGTCCGTCTGAGGACCTGGTTTTTCTCTAGGTGTGTGTTCATGTCTTCCGCAGGTATCCTAGCCAAGGCCATGGTCTTCTCCATTCCTTCGAAGACGATTGCGCTTGGTTTGTCTTGTCATTTTATGGATCGATTCTTGTACATTTCTTTCATTGAGATAGTTGGTAGTGGACTTTGTCTCCGTCCAACGATTGTATCATAAATATTTAAGTTGATTTCTATATTATTATTCCTTTTATTGTGGATGAAATTTAGTTGTCTTGGATTACTATATTTTACAGCTTATGTATTCATACGAGACTTATGTATTTCGTATGAATACAGCTGGCATGTTTACGTTCCTAGTCCTACGTATTTTGGCACTGGGGCGTTACATCAACAATTCAGATTTATGGCAATCGACATAACAGGCAGTTGGGACACGTGGCAAGAGATTGACCAAGATTTATTCACTTGGATTTGTTGATATCAACAAATCATTACAAAGCAGATTTGTTGCAATCAACATTAACTGCCCAGATCAATTTCCAGCAAACCACACAGATTTGGTGCAATCAACATTAACTGCCCAGATTTGTTACAATCAACATTAACAGCACGAATTAATTTCAAACAAACAAGATCAAGGCAAATCTTCACCAAATCCCTAATCGCCCACTTTTAAAGGATTAATTACTGTACATCCTACTTATCACAAAGCCCTATAAATAGCAAGGTGCCATTCCTTTGCAACGAAGTGTGGAAAAAAAGTGGCAAAGACACAGAGAGAAGCATAAGAGCACAGAGTATCCAGCAAAAGAATTTCTTCCCCGGAGCCGAAGCTGCGTTCGATCGTCCAAGGAGTAAGGCAGAGTTGCCGTCACTCTCCCGAGCCTCTACCGTCACCCTCCAGAAAAAACTAAACAATTGTACTTAGATTGTTGTACCTAGGTTTTCGTCCCTAGGCTTTCTTTGTATAAGCGAGTTTGTGTTGTGAAGTAAAAGTCCAATCCTCCTATAAAATTGTTCTGTTATAATCAGTGGCAAACACGATGGCGACTCTGCTGGGGACTAACTTCTCCATGGCTGAGGAGTTGGTGACGCAATCGGACGCAGCCAAGCTTGGCTCCACTCAGCAGATGCTGCTCGTCCGCTCGACAAGTAGGCGTTTGAAGAAATGCTCTCCGACAGAGCGCTGACCCGGTCCAGAAGCGAGCCCACGCGAAGAAGGCTCGCAGGGAGTGAAGGCCCAAATCATTTGCTCCTCTCCAAGCTTTGGAGGAAATGCTCCCTGCTACCCAAAATGACGGGGAAGACTCTCGTGCGGTCCCACATCAGACTATAGAGGATTCTGCTGTCCCCAGGTTCGACAGAGGAAAATACTACGATGTTGGACTTGCAGGGAAAAAGAGGAACTCTGTGCGGTCCAAGAAGAAGTCGCATAAGGACGTCGACCACATGAAGACTCATGCGGCCACAAAACCTAGCCGCATGAAGAAGGTTCATGCGTCCAAAACTTCCAGCCGCATGAAAGAGGCTTATGCGGTCACGACTGCCAGCCGCATGCAGACTGCTTATGCGGCCATCGCTTCTAGCCGCATACAGAAGGTTCATGCGGCTACAAATGCTTACCACATACAGAAGGTTCATGCGTCCACATATGCCAGCCGCATACAGATAGCATGCACGGCCACCAATCCCAGTCGCATACCATCTGCTCCATGTGGCTCACGGTCAGTCTTTGACCACCTCTCATGCGGTCCTGACCTTAGAGGCTCTCAGGAAGTTGTGCCAAACTCTGTGACGCACCACTTGGACTCTTCCTACTATGCACTCTCGGGTGCTAGAGGGAACAAGTCTAGGACAATGCGGGCTCGTCGAGCTCAGTCAGATGTCCCAACTTCTGACTATCAAGACGTCCCGCTGACTATTACGTGGGCCTTCGATAGAAAGTTGTATAAAACTATCCGTGTCCAGCCCCCGACGGCCAACGAACGGGATAGTTATCAAGAATCTCCTAACAATGATCAGGGGCAAGTACTCGTACTACCCCCACATCAGGAAGCAGGCAGGATGCTAACACACTCATGTGCTCAGGACTCCCGGGCCCACAAATCGAGTGACTTGCGCAACGTGATTCTTTACAAACGCAAGGAAAGAGACAAAAACTTGGTGTGCAGAGAGTCCTTTCATGGACATCACTGCACTCAAGTTATTGTCAACTGCTGCTGCAGTAAGGCGGCCACACAAGAGGACCGGCGATCCGTCTTCTAACGACTGCAACACCCAAGCTCAGAAGATGAAGCATTTCTCGTCGCCTCCTACAATTCTGCTCAGAAGATCCCTGGCAGCGGGAAAGAGAAGAAAACAAATATCTCCAGCCCGAAAATCTCAACCAAGAAACTCTCTTCTAAGCGGTTGTCTACGACCGTTACATGTGGAGTTTTCCAAGGTACTGGCTCAAAGACAAAATTTGCCACACTTGGAGATTCGTCGTCCACATTTCTGGGAGGCGCTGGAGCCGGTAGTAGCACTCCTTCGAACATCCACAATAATCCGGTGTTCCAAGAAGATAATCCAGGGGAAACAGTTCCCCCAACAGATGCAGTAGGTTCAGACGTCCCCAAGGACGTCCACAACTCTTACGACGAGGCAAACTCTGAAGCTGGGGGTACCACTCCTTCTGAGTCCAAACCAGAGGAGGACATTCCCATATACCTTGACGACTTCTCTGTACAAGGATATGACTCAGAGGGCACGTCCTCAACCGTTCTTTCCATCTCTCCTCATGTGAGGACGGTGTTCATGATGGACAGCAACCAAAATGGGCCCAGTGATCGCCAACGCATCGACACTGTGGAGACCATATTGCATACCTTGGTCAAGTCTGTGGGCGAGATCAAAGCGGCCCTTCCAACTCTACAAGGAAGGATGCCTGGCCAAACAAGCTTGGGTCCAGCGGTCAATACGGACTCAAACTCGGCTGCACCTAACCCGGGTGATAATCCTCCTGAAAGTTCGGCTCCCACTTCTGCAGACGAGGCCAGGAAGGCAAGACGAGAGGTCCACGAGCTCCGGGCCATGTTCCATGCCCGAGAAACCTTCCAGGACCTCAGGATACGATAACCGTATCCTGCTGCATGGAGAGATGTTCCCTTTACACCAAGATATAAACCATTCAATATCAATCCATATGATGGAAAGACATCTGCAAGCAGGTACATCACCTACTTCGAAGTCACAACCGACCATCTGCCTCATGACGACGCCATCCTTATGCGGTTGTTCATTAGAGCATTGGAAGGGGTCGTCTTCGACTGGTACCACAACTTGCCGGACAACTGCATCCATTCCTTCGCCGACTTCAAACATATGTTCCTGGAGAGGTTCTACAAAGTAGGACAAGACGTGACGATGTCCACCCTCATGGACGTTATTCAAGGAGAAAAGGAGCTGACAAGGAACTATATTGAGCGATTTCGCCAAACCGCGATGAAGTTGCCTTCCGGTAACCCTGATTCCTCCCTGATTGAAATTTTCCAAAAGAGGCTGCTCCCCACAATCAGCCTCTGAATGGGCGAGAGTTAATTCAAGGGCTGGAAGACGTTCATCATCAGTGCCACTGGCGCAGAAGATAAGTTAAAGAAATCTCGCCAATTGGGACTGCAGATTTCGGAGGGAGAGGACAAGGGTAAACGCCCTAATGCCAACAACAACGGCGGTAATTCCTCCAACAATCGAGACAACAAGGGCAAGCAGGTTATGGTGGCCGACACAGCTCCGAAGCCCGAACCGAAGCCGACAGAAAAGCAGTGGCCTCAGATGACCTACTCCTTCGAGGACGGCCATGTCAAGCCCATCTTGGACATGCTCATACAAGGAGGTCGAATTCAGCTCCCTCCCCAAAGGTGTGAACCTCGTCCTGCAGAAATGGAGAGCCCTAAGTACAGCTACTACCATCGCTATGTCCACCATACTACACAAGACTGTTATCAACTGAAGCGATACATCCAGCATCTCATCGATTCTAAGGCCCTGGCCGTTGATTTCGAAGAGGTGACCGTGGCAGCCAACATGGTGTCAGTACAATTCGACAGCTTCCTTTGACAAAGACTCAAGATGGAGTAGTACCTATCCCCAGAGCAAAGATGGAGGTCGCTAACCTTCCACCTCCCCGAGACCAGGCTGCTGGTCTAGTATTCCTTACCACATCACGAGGGAAGGTCATGTGGGTCCATCCAGACTTAGTACCTGAAATGACTCAGTCAGTACCACTCTCCACCAGCAAGAGGAAGAGTGGAAAAGTCAAATCATGCCGCACAATTTTGGCAGAGGTCGAAGAAGCTACGACTGTCGTCATCCGATCCGGTGCACAAACTCAGCCTCCACCGGGTAACTCGACTGAAGATGATCAGCCAGCGGCTGCTGATGCTCCAGGACCTTCTCAGCCTTCGATGACCAACAAGCCTAGGCCGAAGGAGACTCGTTTTGACAAACTGCTCTGAAGAGAGACGCCTCATAGGCTGGAGAGGCCCTACAACTTTGAAATCTTGGCACAATTGGCCAACACACCGGCCAAATTATCGCTATACAAACTCCTGAGACTCTTCGAAGATGTTTGCGTCGTACTGACCGAGGCACTCCACAATGCCGATGCATATCTGGCTCAGTCCAATCTCACTTGGGAGAGCTCACCTACAGATCTCCAGGACAACGCTTGTACAGGTGCAATGCCCAACATTATCTTCACTCCGCAGGATATGCTTATCGAGACTAACCTGCACGATCGCCCTCTATATTATACTGGATACATTGGCGACATCAAGGTGGATCGGATGCATATTGATCCCGGTTCTTCTATAAGCATCATCCCAAAGAGCCTGCTACACCATCTGCGCATCCCAATGCATCGCCTGACACCAACTAGCACCGCCATCAGCGGTTTCAATTCAGGCAGAAGCTATCTGATTGGGAAGATTCGCCTGGAGTGCCAAATCGACGACCTTCAGTGAGAAGTGACCTGTTATGTCATAGATGCGGACACATCCTACAATATCCTCCTGGGGCATCCTTGGATACACGATTACATGATCGTGCCTTCCACACTGTACCAGTGCTTCAAGTACGTCGATAAGCATGGCTTCCTGAGGACAGAATTTGCTGAAATTGATCCCTTTAAAGGGGTCGAATCTTACTACTCCGACTAATGCTTGTACGAGAAGTCGAAAAGGCATATTGTCAAAGAAGAAACTGTTGGCCCATTCCATGGTCACACCCAATTTCGATAATCAACATACACTTAAGTCAATACACAAAATATAGAAAATGTTGCTAATCATTTCAGGATACATAAAATCAAATTCAACGGACGATGTACTGCATCAAACAAAGCGTCAACATCATCAAATCTTCAGAAGACTCATTTCTCATTTTATTCTGTATTTTATATTTTATTGAGTCTAGGATTTATTTTGTAAAATTAGTTTTGGTAATACTGGCTTAGGATTAAAACTGTCCACATTCCAAAAGCCTACCTATTTACCATTCGTATTTCATTTACAAAACTTTTCAAAAACCTATTTTGAAATTAGCCTTTACAAATGATTTTACAAATAACCAAAAACATATTTTGAAAACTGTTTTTACAAATGATTTTTCAAATATCTCCTGACAGAACTCATAACCGAGTTCAGCCCGAGTTCGGTCAAAAATGATTCAAACTTCTGTTGCCTCCAAATCAGCGAGCAACGTCTCTTTGCGAGATATTTGCATCCGAACTCTGCCCGAACTTTGCCCGAGTTCGGTTCGAGAAAACACCTATAAATAGAGAAGAACTTTTCATTTCAAATCATCAATTCATTCTTCATTCTCTCTTCTCTACTACTCAAGTGTTTTCAAACGATATAAGATTTTCAAATCATACCTATACATCTCTTAGCCAAAAGCTAGTACTATCAGAGTTGATTTAGAATCTTTTGGTGTTTCAAGAGTTTTAAAGAGGTTGTTCCAAGTTCAACAACTTTTCTTGTTGTGGAGCTGGTCGTGCGCTCGTCACCAAGCACGGTGTGTGTTGTGGAGCCGGTCGTGCGCTCGTCACCAAGCACGGTGTTGTAAGAGACTGCAAGCTCTCAGTTAAAGCTTGTGCCATAGTGGATTAACATCGAGCAAGAGTACTCGAGACTGGATTAGTCCGCTCAGAGGGATACCAGTATATATCGCTGTATTACTGAGTTTGAATTCTCTATCTTTATTTACTGTCTCTTATATCTCTGCCATAGTTCAATTTTTAATTGGTGATTATTTTCTGCTGCACACACACACTCTATTCACCCCCCCTCTAGAGGTGCTCAACGGTCCTACAATTGGTATCAGAGCAGGTTATATTCTTATATAACATACCTTAGAGAGTATATATATATGACCGCCGTGAAATCTATATTCAACGGTGAAGGGCAATCCACAAATAGACCTCCACTATTTGATGGAACAAATTATACCTACTGGAAAACACGAATGACTTTCTTTCTAAAGTCTCTCGACTTTGATCTTTGGTCAATAGTCATTGATGGTTATAAGAAACCAGCACCAACAGTGGTTGAAGGCCAGCTGGTGGAAAAGACCCATGATAAGTATACTGAAGCTGAAAAGGCTAAAGCTAGCCTAGATGCTCGTGCCATCAATGTACTATTCTGTACAATTGACAAAACCGAGTTCAACAGAGTTTCAACCTGTAAGACGTCTCACGAAATTTGGAAACTCCTTGAGGTAACCTATGAAGGGACATCCCAAGTGAAGGAATCCAAAATTAGTAGACAGACACAGGAGTATAAATCTTTTAAGATGAAACCCAGTGAGTCAATTACACAGATGTTTACTCGTTTCCTTGATATAAGTAATCCTTTACAATCTCTTGGCAAGGATTACAGCAATCACGAGAAGATCAAAAAAGTGCTGCGGGCTCTAACAAAGAACTGGAATCCAAAAGCCACAACAATCATTGAAGGAAACGATCTCACCAATATGACTCTGGAAACGCTGATGGGCAAACTCATGACCCATGAACTCGACTTGCAAGATTTTGAAGAAGCAACACCAAAGGAGAAATCTATTGCTTTCAAAGCTCAAGCAAGAAAATCAACATACAACAATTCCGATGAAGAATCGTCAAGTGGTGATGAATGAGCCCTACTTGTGAAGAACTTCAAGAGATATCAAAAGTTCACAAGCAGAAAGAAGAAAGATGTCCAAGAAAGCAATGAAGATGAAACTATATGCTTTGGATATAAGAAGTCAGGGCATATAAAAAAGGACTGTCCAACCACCAAGAAAAGTAGTCCATACGATAGATCAAGCTCAAGCAGAAAAGCAACATCTGGTCGAAAGTATGCCAACACAAGCATCTGGCATGAAAGCGATGCCAGTGATACAGAAGAAGAAGACAGATCCTGCGGCAATGCAAATGTTTGTCTCATGGCATTTGATAAGGTATCATCTAATCCTTTGTTTGATGATTTCACTTTCGATGAATTAGAGAATGCCTTTAGCAAACTACTTGAAGATCGCAAAACTGTGCTCGACAAGTATAAGCAATCTCGAAAAAAGATTAAGGCACACACAACCGAGATAGCTAGACTGTCCAATCTGATTGAAGATATTAAAGAGACATCTACTACCGGTAACACGGAAGAGATAGCCAAACTCAAGGTAGACTATCATGAGGCTATCCTCAATATTGAAAAGAAAGAAAGGGACTATGTCAAAGTACAAAAGCTTTATGACATAGAGAAGAAGATGCACTTAGTAACTGAACAAAGACTCCTAGATATGACTGCTAGATACGAAGAGTCTATTGCGATTTCTAAAAAGTTAGAAATCAAGTTAGGCAAACAGGCAATACCTGTGACACAGCCTAAGATTAGTCTTAAGGCTAAGCATACACCTAAAAGGACTAAACACAAGAAAGCACAGAAGAAACACGAACATCATCATGCTTTCACTTATAGGTTATCCAGACAAAACAAGCTTGCAAACACAGTTTCTACCACTAAACTGACTTGCACATATTGTGGTACGCACGGACACATATCACAATATTGTCTTGCAAGAAAGCTTGTTGACAACCATACTTTAGTCTGGAGACCTAAAGCTAATCTGATAGGACCCTACAGAAAATGGGTACCAAAGGTTTCATCTACTTGTCTTGTTGGTGGACCCTCAACCCTCTCATGCTAGAAGCAAATGGATCCTCGATAGCGGATGTTCGCGACACATGACTGGTGATGCATCTTTATTCGCTACGCTATCGATGAAGAAAGAAGGATACGTCTGCTTCGAAAATAACTTGAGAGGTAATATAATAGGTAATGGTACTGTAGGTATTTCTCCTTATCCAATAATAAATGATGTTTGTCTAGTAACTGAATTGAAACATAACCTATTGAGCATAAGTCATTTGGCAGATAATGGTTATGGTATCAATTTTGTGAAAGATAAATATACCATATATGATATGTCATCTGGTGATCCTGTATATAAAGGGATTAGAGAAGACAACATTTATGTTTTCTTTTTGGAGAATACTAATAATGCAGGAAGATGCCTAATAGCCAATCAAGATGAAAGCTGGCTATGGCACATGAGACTAGGACATGCAAACATGGATACTATCTCACGTCTAAATACAAAAAAGTTGGTAAGAGGACTCCCTGAAATTCTATTCAAGAGAGATATGGTATGTGCTGACTGCGAAAAGAACAAAGCACATAGGTCTAATTTTAAATCCATCAACGCTGTAAGTACTTCGAGACCTTTGCAGTTAATTCATATGGATTTATTTGGTCCTAGTAGAGTCGCTAGTCTTGGCGGTAAGCTCTATGCTTTTGTTATTGTTTATGATTTCTCTCGATTTACTTGGGTTTATTTCTTATCAAACAAAAGCGATGCAATTTTTGAATTTCAGATATTTTGCAAAAAGGTATAAAACGAAAAAGGCTTCATGATTACTCGTATCCGAAGTGATCATGGTGGCGAATTCGAAAATTTTGATTTCAAAAAGTTTTGTGATGATAGTGGATATTACCACGAATTTTCTTGTCCTAGAACTCCCCAACAGAATGGTGTTGTGGAGCGGAAGAATCGAACTCTAAGCGAAATGGCTAGAGTCATGCTGAATCAGTATAATCTTCCTAAATATTTTTGGGCAGAAGCTGTTAGTACAGCCTGTCATGTTTTAAATAGGGTGTTAATTCGACCAATATCGAAGAAAACACCATATGAGCTTTGGTTTGGAAGAACTCCAAACATTTCTTATTTCAAAGTTTTTGGTTGTCGCTGTTTTATCCTGAACACCAAGGATAACTTGGGAAAGTTTGACTCCAAAGTAGATGACGGGATATTTCTCGGATATGCTGCTAAGAGTAAGGGATATAGAATTTTCAATAAAAGATCTATGATTGTTGAAGAGACTATTAATGTTACCTTTGATGAGTTAAATAGTCACAGATCTAGCGACAGTGATGATGAAGATACACATACAAAGACTAAGAAGAGTTCTGAGAAAAATCTGACCCAAGAGGCAAGGACTGATAAAAGTTCCGAAGATGCAGGAACTGAGAAGAGCCTTGTGAAAGATATGGCCCAAAGATTTGAATCATTGAGATTCAAACCAGATCATCCAGAAACTCTAATTATAGGTAATGTATCCAAAGGTGTAAGTACACGTTCATCTCTTAAAGATTCTAAATTAGTAGCAAATGTAGCATTTATTTCAAAAATAGAACCTAAGAATGTAGATGATGCTTTCACTGATGAGTTTTGGATTTCTGCCATGCAAGAGGAACTTAATCAATTTGAAAGAAACCAAGTTTGGGAACTTGTTCCTAAACCAATTGGTCAATCTATAATTGGTACCAAATGGGTGTTCCGAAATAAACTCAGTGAAGATGGACAAGTTCTACGCAACAAAGCACGTCTAGTGGCACAAGGTTATAATCAAGAAGAAGGAATTGATTATGAAGAGACCTATGCTCCTGTTGCTAGACTAGAAGCCATCCGCATGTTTTGTGCATTTGCATGTTTTAATGATTTTAAACTTTTTCAAATGGACGTGAAAAGCGTATTTTTAAATAGATTTTTGAAAGAAGAGGTTTTTGTGAAACAACCCCCTGGTTTTGAGGATTTTTGAAAACCTGATCACGTCTTCAAGCTTAAGAAAGCACTTTATGGACTCAAACAAGCACCTCGTGCTTGGTATGAATGCCTAAGCGCCTTCTTACTTGATAATGGATTTTCGAAAGGAAAAATTGATACTACTTTATTTATTAAATCCATGAATGATGATATTCTTCTAGTGCAAATTTATGTAGATGACATTATATTTGGTTCTACTAATAAAAACTCTGTCAAGATTTTGCCAAGTGTATGCAGAGTGAATTTGAGATGAGTATGATGGGAGAGCTAAACTTCTTCCTAGGACTTCAAATCAAACAACACTCGAACGGAACATTCATCAACCAAGCTAAATACACGAAGGACATACTAAAAAAGTACGACTTCGAGAATGTAAAGCCAATCGGGACGCCTATGGCTACATCTACAAAGCTTGATGCTGATGAAAGTGGCAAACCTGTCGATCAGCGTAAGTATCGAGGTATGATTGGTAGTTTATTATACTTAACTGCTAGTCGCCCTGATATTATGTTTAGCGTTTGTATTTGTGCACGTTATCAGGCAAACCCTAAGGAATCACATCTTAGTGCCGTTAAGCGTATCTTTCGATACCTTAAAGGAACTTCTACAGTTGGCTTATGGTATCCCAAAACCAAATCCTTTGACCTTATAGGTTACTCGGATACGGATTTTGCTGGATACAAAGTGGACTGTAAAAGTACCAGTGGCACATGTCATTTCTTAGGAAAGGCCTTAGTCTCTTGGTTTAGCAAGAAAAAAAATTCAGTAGCATTATCAACAACTGAGGCTGAGTATATCGCCGCAGGACGTTGTTGTGCTCAGATTTTGTGGATGAAGCAAACCATAGAGGACTACAATCTGCACTACACTAATGTTTCTATTTATTGTGACAACACTAGTGCTATAAATCTGACTAAGAACCCTATTTGTCATTCATACACAAAGCACATAGAAATTAGACATCATTTTCTTCGTGATCATCAACAACACGGGGATATCTACCTAGAATTTATTGACACTGATCATTAACTAGCAGATATATTCACTAAACCATTGGCTGAAGACCGTTTTAACATTTTAAGGCGTGAGCTCGGCATTCTTGAATTCTCAGACTCATAATGTATATGGTAATTAAAATTGAATTTATGACTTGCTACTTTATTATTTATTTAACGAAAATTGTTTTTGGGTACAAACTTAAAAAGGGTATGTCTGTCACCACGACTACGGTCGAAGCGAAGCGGTATTTAAGAGTTCTCCGGTGAACCTCCGTTAGCTGGGATAACCCCTACAGTTAACCCAAAAATAACAGTCGTTATTTAATATTACAGTCGAAGTTATTAAATTCTACTTTTAAACCTACCAGAATGCATTGACTGTCTCGGGAATGCAAGTGGCCGAACTCGGCCCGAACTCTAACCGAGTTTGGACCGAGTTCGGTCGGTGCTGTTATGGTTCCAGAAACGAACAGCCGGCCCTAGTGCCTATAAAACCCATCTTTTCTTCTACTTTCTCCACACAACAACTCATGGAAATCACTCCTCTCTTCCTAGAAGCTTCTCCTCCTTCATCCTAGCAAGGTTTCGAAGAGATCTAGTGGGCGATCATCTTTCTCCTCCTTCCTTTTTCTTCAAAAAGGTACTTTCTCTCTATTTTCTCATGGCCTCCAAGCGTCAAAGAGGAACCTCTTCCCAAGGTGCCTCCTCTTCTTCTGAATACACCCCTACTAGTCTATTCAGTCCAGCACGACCTAGAGATCCCGATGAATATGACTCTACTTTGTTCCCGGACAAAGATTTTTCGGATCTCTGGTTCGACACTTTTTCTAGTCGTCGTATTTGTAATGGAGCTTTTGTAAACTTTACTACTTTCTTTGAGTACGCTCCAACTTTTGACCAACTTGGGTACCGAGATTTCTTCGAGGTACAAGAAAATATTTATGACAACGCCATCCGTATGTTTTACTGCAACCTGCAAGTAAAACCAAACGGAAATTTCTATTCTTGCGTTGCTGGGCAAGAATTGGAATTTAGCGCCACCGACATCAGCGAATTCTTCCACATTCCTGATCTTGGTGATGCTTTAGTTGACATCTATCATATTCAATTCCCTGCTGATGTTACTCTTGCTTCCTTCAGGGAACTAATCTGTCATCCTAACCCTGTTCCCCGTAGAATTTTTGCCAAAAATTTGAACCAAACCTTCTATGAACTTCATCGTATGGTTTTCTCCGTACTTCTTCCAAAGAAAGGTTCTACTGATGAAGTAACCTTTATGGAACTATCTGCTTTATATCATATTCACTTTGGCATCCCATTCTCTATTCCCAAAACTGTGATGTCCTGGATGCTTAACTGCATAAATGCAGGTAGGAATCTAGTATATCCAATGCACTTAGCTTCTATCTTTCGACGTTTCGAGATTGATCTTGAGACATGTGCCATCTCCTCTACTCCTGTCGAGCTGACTCGATCTCGTCGATTTCCTGCTCCACCTCTGCCTCCTGGAGCTCATCCTGCTCCAGCTGCTGATGCTGAGGTCCCTCCTGCTGATGCTCCTCCTACTCCGGCCCCTGTCCCAAGATTTGATCAGACGTTCTTTCAGCGCTTTGATGACTTTGTTGCTGTCTCTACGCAACGTTATCTGGATTCGAAGTTCCGACGCATTTCTCAGGCCCAGATGCTGAGGAATGGTATTGCTAACCTCCACTACAGCCTGGCTCATGATCCTGTCCATCCTGTCACCATCTTACCTCATCCTACCTTTCCGGGTCCTCGATTTACTGATGAGGCTTCCTTTCAGTATTTCGACCCGACTACAACCTACTTTCCTCCTGAGGCTCCTGGTGCGGACGACCCCACGATGTGACGTGGATTCAGCTATGGGTAGTTTTTTTTTTTCATGTCTAAACTGATTAGTTAGACATTTTCAGTTGTACTTTTGGATTATTAGTGGAAATTTTCATGACTGTTTCAGTTTATTATGAGCTGTTTCTTTCTATAGTAGTTGTTTCCATATGTCTTATGCTGTGATTATGTCTTTTTGCTTCACTTTGTCTTGTGTTTGTCTATTGTTGGCTTCACATATTATGGAGGAGCCAAGTCATTTTACTACTTGACAAATGGGGAGAAAAAGAGTACAATATACCAAAAAGCAAAGCATAGCATATACAAATCCAAAAACAAAATCAAAACATCTCATTTTTTCAGGTACTTTGTATTTTGTTCTATTTCATATAAATATATTTTGGTATAGACTCAAGTTTGTCAATTATCAAAATGGGGGAGATTGTTGGCCCATTCCATGGTCACACCCGATTTCGATAATCAACATACACTTAAGTCAATACACAAAATATAGAAAATATTGCTAATAATTTCAGGATACATGAAATCAAATTCAACGGACGATGTACTGCATCAAACAAAGCGTCAACATCATCAAATCTTCAGAAGACTCATTTCTCATTTTATTCTGTATTTTATATTTTATTGAGTCTAGGATTTATTTTGTAAAATCAGTTTTGATAATACTGGCTTAGGGTTAAAACTGTCCACATTCCAAAAGCCTACCTATTTACCATTCGTATTTCATTTACAAAACTTTTCAAAAACATATTTTGAAATTAGCCTTTACAAATGATTTTACAAATAACCAAAAACATATTTTGAAAACTGTTTTTACAAATGATTTTTCAAATATCTCCTGACAGAACTCATAACCGAGTTCGGCCCGAGTTCGGTCCGAACTCTGACCGAGCAACGTCTCTTTGCGAGATATTTGCATCCGAACTCTGCCCGAACTCTGCCTGAGTTCGGTTCGAGAAAACACCTATAAATAGAGAAGAACTTTTCATTTCAAATCATCAATTCATTCTTCATTCTCTCTTCTCTACTACTCAAGTGTTTTCAAACGATCTAAGATTTTCAAATCATACCTATACATCTCTTAGCCAAAAGCCAGTACTATCAGAGTTGATTTAGAATCTTTTGGTGTTTCAAGAGTTGTAAAGAGGTCGTTCCAAGTTCAACAACTTTTCTTGTTGTGGAGCTGGTCGTGCGCTCGTCACCAAGCACGGTGTGTGTTGTGGAGCTGGTCGTGCGCTCGTCACCAAGCACGGTATTGTAAGAGACTGCAAGCTCTCAGTTAAAGCTTGTGCCATAGTGGATTAACATCGAGCAAGAGTACTCGAGACTGGATTAGTCCTCTCAGAAGGATACCAGTATATATCGCTGTGTTACTGAGTTTGAATTCTCTATCTTTATTTACTGTCTCTTATATCTCTGCCATAGTTTAATTTTTAATTAGTGATTATTTTCTGCTGCACACATACACTCTATTCACCCCCCTCTAGAGGTGCTCAACGGTCCTACAGAAACTCAAGCTCAAACTGAGGCGGCAACTGGATTGGAAGAACCTCTGACGATCCACCTCCAAGCTCGCAAACCTGGCAGAACTGTACCACTTACAGCCACTTTGCGTAAGGATGCAATCAGCCTCTCTGTACAAGAGGGGCAGATGATAATTCGACTGTCAAGGTCTGGCCAAGCGCCAAGACCCACGACAGAGCCACTGACAATTAGGCTGCCTAGAGCTAGCAAGCAACAAACAGAGGAGCTCAATCCCTCCATCAAGCCGATGAGGATTCGCCTTCCCAAAATGAATCGGTAGCCGAGCGCTAAGTCGAGGACTGCTAGCCAGCCAACAATTCCCTGCCCAGCTCTGAGCACTAAACTGGGGGTCGCTAGTACACCAATGACTCCACGTTCTACTCCACCTATGGAGCCCCTGACGATTAAGCTGCCCAAGTCATCCTCTCAGTCTTCATTGACACAGGGGGTGGATGAAGAAGAGTCAGAGCTGGCCAAATATGTGGCTTCTTATACTGATGTTCCATCCGCAGATGATGCAATCCAACTGGAAAAGATACCTTATTTCGTCAATAAAGGGCTATCTTTGAACTACCTCGAGCTTAATAAGCTTTGTATAATGTATGCTATGGAACACGGTATAGGCACCCACCTACACACATAAGTGACAAATGTCTACACCGCAAACTAACTTACTCTAGTGGAAGACGCTTACCACATAGTCGAAGGAGAGGATCATCCAATCATCTTCCGCCGGAAGAATGATCCACAACCTTTTAGGATAGAAGAAGTTGATCTCGAACCCGACACCGGAAGACTGCCCCTTTATCTGTATAGTTCCCGATCCCAGTACCTCATGCAAAAACAGGGGTATGATCTGGAAACTACGCCAGGCTTGAACTACGGCACCGGACGGCGATTACCCTTACAATTGCCAGTTTCGGCTGGGAAAATACGGGATTACTACAACAAGACCAGATGCGGGCTAGGTTATGTTACACCTGCAACGACCCCTGAGAGCTCAGATGAGGAGTACGAATGGCATTCTTATTCATCTGGGTTACCCACTTCTGATTCAGAAGTCAGCATTGGGGACATGCTCAGGCAAGTCTGGTATGTCAATATGGCATTTACCGACGCCTACGAAGAAGATGAAGACGTTCCTGAACTTCTTGAGTTTGAGCCGTGGGCACAACAACTAGATGCGCAATGGAAGAAGCGGTTCGAGCAAAGAGAGCCTCCCACCGAAGATGATGTTGTGCAAGTTGATCTCGGTGATGAGTCCTCTCCAAAGCCCATCTTCGTCAGCAAGAATCTGACAAACGAAGAGCGGGAATCGCTACTGCAACTCGTCAGAGAATACATCGACGTGTTCGCCTGGAGTTACGAAGACATGCCAGGACTGGACCCAGAGGTTGCACTTCACAAACTCAACATTCGTCCAGACGCAAAGCCGGTCAAGCAACAACAACGACGGTTCTGCCCCGAAATTATGAATGCCATTGAAGCTAAGGTCAACAAACTGATAGCTAGCGGCTTCATCCGCGAGGAACAACATCCAGACTGGGTAGCCAATATAGTACCAGTCCTCAAAAAGAACGGAAAGATCCGAATCTGCATCGACTTTCGGAACCTGAATGAGGCGTGACCTAAGGATGAGTTCCCCCTCCCTATCACAGACATCATGATTGACAACACCTACGGCTTCGAGCATATGTCATTCATGGATGGTTTCTCGGGGTACAACCAAATCAAGATATTTCCTGATGACGAAAAACATACATCATTCCGAACACCTATTGGCACATACTGCTACACAGTCATGCCTTTCAGTTTAAAGAATGCTGGCGCCACCTATCAAAGAGCAATGAGCGTCATCTTTAGAGACCACCTGCACAAGACAGTAGAATGCAACGTCGACGACATCGTCGTCAAGAGCCGCTCTAAGGAAGATCATTTCATGATCTGAGGACAATGTTCGACCTGATGCGAGAACACAATTTGAAGATGAATCCCACAAAATCCTTCTTGGGCATATCCAGTAGGAAGTTCTTGGGTTTCATCATTACTTCCCAGGGTATCCACGTAAACCCTGAGAAGACGAAGGCAACCATGGAGATGGGTCCCCCGAGAAATCTCCGTAAACTCCGAGGCTTTCAAGGAAGGCTGGCCTACATCAGGAGGTTTATCTCTAACCTCTCCGGATGATGTCAGCCATTCACCCACCTCATGAAGAAGGGCGTTTCATTCATATGGGATGAGGAATGCCAATGCGCCTTCGACAACATCAAAAAATATCTGTCGAACCCTCCAATCCTGGTAGCCCCGGTTGCTGGGAGGCCATTCCTGCTCTATGTGCAAGCGATGGAACATTCTCTCGGTGCTCTGCTAGCACAAAATAATGATACAGGCCATGAGCAAGCTATATACTACCTCAGTCGAAAGAAGATGGGGACATAGTACAGGTACACTACCGTAGAGAAGGAGTGCCTTGCTCTACTATTTGTCATTCAGAAGATGCGACACTACGTCACGGGGCAAACCATACACGTGATATCACGAGTCAACCCTCTCAGAGTCCTCATGACCAAACCAGGGGCACTCAGCTCTCGCCCTGCTACCTGGGCGATATTATTGTCTCCATATCACATGATCTTCGTCCCACAGAAGGCTGTTAAAGGTCAAGCTCTGGCAGACTTTTTAGCAGCCCATCCAGGCTCGGAGACAACCAGAATATACGAAGAGATACCAGACAAGGTCGCCAATTCAAATGCGGTCTTCCATAATGCCATCTGGCGAATGTTCTTCGACGGCGCTTCGAGAACTAGGCCCAAAGGTATCATCGTCGCTGGAGTCGGAGTAGTGCTGATTTCTTCCTCCGGGCTGGTGATCAATCAGGCTTACTCCCTCACAGAGCCCTGTTCAAACAATGTGGCTGAGTATAACGCTTTAGTCATTGGCCTCCGACTTGTAAATGAGCTGGGGGTAGAGTATCTTGAAGCATACGGCGATTCGTAGTTAATCGTCAATCAGATCCGGGGTTCATACGAGGTTCGCCATGAAGATATGATCCCTTATCACCAAATAGCGATCGATATCATCTCATCCTTGGAAGGATTCTTCATAGAACATGTTCCCAGACTCCAAAATATTGAGGCCGATGCCCTAGCAGGCCTAGCCGCTTCCCGAGCTGTGCCGAATTATGCTCATTATCTGGTTGACATAGTAGGCCGTGAATTGCTCTATCCCAAGAATAATGTTCAATGTGTTGAGAGTTACTCCACTCTGGCAGTCGATGAAGCACCAGACTGGAGACAACCATTCATCGACTTCGTAGTCTACGATATTCTTCCAGAGAATCCGAAGGAAGCCACTTCAATCAGAAGACGTTCCCTCAGGTTCTTTTACAACACAGAGACAAAAATGCTGTATCGGCGATCATACGATGGATTACTGCTTCGGTGTCTATCAAATACAGAAGCCAAGGAAGCTGTACACGAAGCTCACGACGGCATTTGCGGTGTCCATCAGCCTGTCCTGAAATTACAAGATCACCTTTGAAGAACAGATGGCAACTCTAGGGGGGTGAATAGAGTTATAGTAATAATAACCAATTAAAAATTAACTCTTTCACAATCTAAGATTAATCAGAGTAAATACAAAAAATAAATAAGGAGCAAGAGAGCATACGCAAACACAGCCGAGTTCAACCTGGTTTCCCTCGTGGAGGACTAGTCCAGGCCTGAGAACTCTAGCTCAGGATTAAATCCACTATTTGTGAAATAGTAGTTACACCCCGTGCCTTTACTTCAGAAGAGCACGTCAACTTCTTACAATGGATCGCAGTGGCGATGCTTGGAATTTTCCAAGCTACTTCTTGAACTCTTGCACAAGACTCCTAACTGAGAGATGCTGAGCACTCGAGACTTAGGAAACTTATGGCTAGTAGATGAAGAAGGGTATGGCTTATATTGAGCTTAAGAGAGAAGAGAAGATTGGATGAATGAAAATGAGAGAATTCTTGGCCTATTTATAGGTTTTTATCAGGCAGAATTCGGCCAGAATTCTGGTAGAAACTTTCAAAAATTTGGCCGTTGGACAACCAGCAACCAGCAAGCCCTAAAAATTAGGCTGCTGATTTTTAGGGGACATAGTTTGGCCCGAACTCTGTGTGGAGGCAGAGTTCGGCCCGAACACTGTCTCCAGAACACAGAATGGGTCCAAGGGTCCAGTGGGCTGATTTTAGATGTGGAGCTTTATGGATTTGGATAGGTTAAAGGTTGAGTCTCAAGAGCCCAGCATAACTCAGCTTACAATCTTTCTAGACTCAATAAAATATAAAAGTACAGACTCGAAAAATGACTTGTATCTGCAAAAATGAGCTGTCGTCTGGCTTGAACTGGATGTAGTCGTCGTGTGTCGTATTGAATTATCACAAGTATTATTTAGTCAATGTTATCAATATTTGGTTGACTGTGACTTTGTGTCAACAATCTCCCCCATATTGATAATTGACAAAATAATAATTGTATACTCAATATCCATACCTGGACACATATAACGACATAGCTACCCCATAATTTGTGCCGAGCTTAAGAATAGCTCCTCCATAAACAATGCTGTGAATCTTGTTGGCCTGTTAATAATATTCTTCCAAAAGCACATATAAACCAAACAGAACATATAAACCAAACAGAACAGAAATATACACATATCTTCCCCTTTTGGCATTTAGCAATATGAGATATATAAATAATAACTGGCAAACATACCAAAAAGAGAAGAAACTGCATATAAACTAAGATAATAACTAAGAGTCATGATAACATAAAAACTGATAATAGTACTGCCAAAGTCTCAAAAGAACAACTCATAAGAAGTCTACTACAAATCAAGTACATAAAAGTAACTAAAGCAAAAATGCATAAACATAATCTAAGATCAGCAGTAGCAGCATCACAAGTGGTGCATATCCATCATCGAGCATGAGAGGGCCCGGCGTCGTCCGAAGCATCAGTAAAGGAGCAAAGTGGGTCCACAAAAGCCGCATCCGGATCCATGTAGCGACGAACCCAAGGGTCATCGATACGGAATCCCTTACGACCTGGGTCTCGCTCCATAGGAATGGGCATGGAAGGATGACGAGACATGGAATACCGAATATCATGCAGCGAGTTGCTGATAGCACTCATCTGCAAGGTAGTCCGATAGTCCTGCTGAGTCCATCAATCTTCCTCCAAAGTGAAGCGATCTCGGAGCATGGCCTGAAGAGACTCAAGAGTGGCAGAAGGAGGAGGAGGATTCTGTCCGAGAAGAGGGGCCTCTGGCTCATCATCAGAATGCTCAGACACTACTGGTGAGTCGATGGTCGCCTGAAACCTCCTTGTCTTAGAGAGAAAGGCAGGGGCAGGTAAGAATAGACACTCATCAAGGGATACATGGAACGCACGAAGGATCGTAGGAAGGTATAATGCATAAACCAAAGATCTTGGTTTCTTCCTACAGTTGATCATCCAATCCATCATTGTGCGTGGAAGGTTAAAGGGAACATGGAAGTGGAGATGGTACAATGCTAAAATCTCAAAATAAGTGACTTCACCGGTAGAACCCGCTTTGGGTAGAATGGTGTTGAAAATGATCCGATGAAGCTCATAGAAGTAAGGATTGAGGAATTTTGCCAAGAGCTTACGAGGACGTGTGTTAGGGCTACACAGGTCGTCCTTGAAGCTCTCTAGTGAAATCCCTTCGGGAAAGATAAAGGATCTAGCTTCAACAAGCTTTTTCCAAGAATTAGGCTCTTGAAGCTCAAGATATTCGGCCAATTCAAAATCATCAAAGGAAATATCAATTTCCACAACTCGTGAATAAATATGAGTGTCATCATGGGTCAAGTTGCAGTAAAACATTTGAATGGCACTACGATAATTGACCGAATTAGAAGTAACGAGTTCATCAAGACAAAGGTCACAAAATAGTGCATCATATTGTGAGAATATGGTAAAGTTAATGGGGTGTCCCGCAAATACTGGACGTGTCCGAAAATCACTAAACCAATCATTTGAGGCGTCTAGTGATACAAAAATTCGGTCGTCGTAAGTGTTTGGATCATTGGGACGTGGAGGATTGTACAACGGATGGATTTGTTGTTCAATGGCCGGTGCAACAGGTAGTGTAACGGATGGCTCAACGGGAGGAGGAGCATTCGATGAGGATGCGCCCTCAGTCCGAAGTCTCTTCCCGCGGTTGAGCAATCGAGAGGCCATAACACAATAGATAATGAAAGAAATTGAGATATAGAAAAGTAAGGAATTATACCTCAAACTAGTGATGAACTATGGAAGAGAATTAAAAAATAAGCCTTCTTCTTGAGTTTTGGGAAGAATGGAGCACAAAAGAGGAGAAAGTAGGGTTAGGGTTTTGATAGAATTGTGTTTGAGAAGGTGGAAAGATGGTAAGAAGGAAGAAGATAAAAGAGAAACTGAATATAGGAGAAGGGTTTCTCTTGGTCGGGTCAAATAATGACCATTGGATCAACATTTTGATCAACGGCTGGAGCTGTTCCCGGTTCTGGAACAGTCGGGCCGAATTCGGCCCGAACTCTGCTAGGAGCAGAATTTGGCCCGAATTCCGGATTCTGGTCACAGAATGGGAATCAGGCATAAACATGAAAAATATTGGTTAAGTAATAGACAAACCAATATAAGATATGAGTATAAAGATAGAAAAAACCCAAGAATTGATTCTGAAGCAGCAATATGAAATTGAAATAATAGTATTTCAGCATGTGATAAATGAAAATAAACCATATAATAAACAAGGAATTATATCGTAATTCAATATTTGGAAGCTGCCATGGGTTAGCTGCAGGGGCCGGATCCCAGCTAGCTGTAGTCCTGAGGACTTGTGCACCGTGTCGCTTAGGCTTTTACGCCTTGTTGTCAGAAGGACCCTTTCGGCTTGTACCCATAGCAAGTTCATCATAATAGAATCAAGATATACTCGATATTTACGCAGGTTTATCTTAATTTACAACAGCTTCATCTAAGATTCCAAGTTCACGACAAAAAAAATTAAAGCGCCCTTCGGATAATAGTTTTGTGAAGAAGTCTGCTAACTGATGATCAGTGTTAATAAATTCTAAGTTAATCGTGCCATTTTGCTGATGATCACGCAAAAAGTGGTGACAAATTTCAATGTGCTTCGTGCGTGAGTGATAAATGGGGTTCTTAGTCAAGTTTATAGTACTAGTGTTGTCACAAAAGATTGGAATATGCATGAAAGATAAATTATAGTCTTCAAGGGTTTGCTTCATCCACAGAATTTGTGTACAACAACGCCCAGCTGCGATGTATTCAGCTTCTGTTATGGATAGTGCGACAGAATTCTGCTTCTTGTTAAACCAAGAGACTAAAGCTTTTCTTAATAAATGACATGTACCGCTCGTACTTTTACGGTCGACCTTGCATCCGACGAAGTTAGCATCAGAATAACCAATAAGGTCAAATGATGTTGACTTGGGATACCATAGGCCCACTGTAACCGTACCCTTAAGGTATCGAAAGATACGCTTAACCGTGGTCATGTGTGATTCCTTAGAATTTGCTTGATATCTAGCATACAGGCAAACGCTAAACATAATATCAGGACGACTTACAGTAAGATAGAGTAGACTGCCTATCATACCTCGATACTTACGTTGATCTACGGGTTTGCCACTATCATCTGGTTCAAGTTTGGTTTAAGTAGCCATAGGAGTGCTGATTGCTTTGACGTTGTCAAGGTCGAATTTCTTCAGCATGTCCTTTGTATACTTCGACTGATAGATGAAGGTTCCATTTGACATTTGTTTGACTTGCAGCCCGAGAAAGTAGTTGAGTTCTCCCATCATGCTCATCTCAAACTCGGTCTGTATACACTTGGCAAAATCTTGACAAAGAGTTTCATCAGTAGAACCAAAAATAATGTCATCTACATATATTTGTACTAAGATAATAGTGTCTTTGAAAGATTTTATGAAAAGTGTAGTGTCAATTTTTCCTTTTGAAAAACCTTTCTCAAGCAAGAAATTGCTTAGCCGTTCATACCAAGCTCTAGAGGCTTGTTTGAGGCCATACAGCGCTTTCTTTAGCTTGAACACGTGGTCAGGAAATTTGTGATTTTTAAAGCCAGGGGGTTGTTTTACATAAACTTCCTCCTTAATAAAACCATTCAAGAAAGCACTTTTAACATCCATTTGAAATAATTTGAAATTTTGAAAATTTGCAAATGCACAAAGCATCCGAATGGATTCTAATCTATCAACAGGAGCATACGTCTCATCGTAGTCGATACCTTCCTCTTAGTTGTATCCTTGGGCCACTCGACGAGCTTTGTTGCGTGTGACTGAACCATCTTCATTCACTTTGTTTCTAAAAACCCATTTAGTACCAATAATCGAGTGATCAGCCGGTCTAGGAACAAGTTACCATACTTGGCTCCTTTCGAATTGGTTGAGTTCCTCTTGCATAGCAGAAATCCAAAATTCATCATTGAAAGCTTCTAAAATGTTTTTAGGCTCAATTTATGAAATAAAGGCAGTGCTAGCAATAGAGTCTCTTAATGATGATCTAGTATTTACTCCTTGTAAAATCTCGCCGATTACCAAATTTTCTGGATGTGATGGCTTGAAAGAGAATTTCTTAGGCAAGCTTTCCAGAGAATTTGTTTCGGTTGTGGTGTTCATTGGAGTAGACGTTGATGGCTCAACATCATCATCAAGAGTAGCTGCTGTACTGTTATCTTCATCAAAAGTCACATTTGTAGACTCTTCCACAATTAATGAGCATTTGTTAAAAACTCTATATCCCTTACTCTTGGCAGCATAGCCAAGGAAAATACCATCGTCAGCTTTGGCATCAAATGTGCCTAAGTTGTCTTTGGTGTTAAGGATAAAACATCTACAGCCAAAAACTCTAAAATAAGAAACATTTGGGGTTCTCCCGAACCAAAGCTCATAGGGTGTTTTCTTTGTAATAGGACGAATAAGTACCCTATTTAAAATGTAGCATGCTGTACTGACAACTTCAGCCCAAAAATATTTCGGAAGTGAAAACTTGTTCAACATGACTCTAGCCATATCGCCAAGAGTCCTATTCTTCCGCTCCACAATACCATTTTGTTGGGGAGTTTTTGTACAAGAAAACTCATGATCAAAACCATTAGAATCACAAAACTTTTCAAAATCAGAATTTTCGAACTCGCCTCTATGATCACTTCGTATTCGAGTAATCATGTAGCCTTTTTCGTTTTGAACTTTCTTGACAAAAATCTTGAAAACCGAAATAGCATCACTTTTATAAGTAAGAAAGAAAACCCAAGTAAATCTTGAAAAGTTATCAACAAAAACAAAGGCATAGAGTTTTCCACCAAGACTGGCTACTCTAATATGGCCAAATAAATCCATATGGAGTAGTTACAGGGGTCTAGTAGTGCTTACAGAGTTTATGGAATGAAAAGATGACTTGGTTGCCTTATTCAACTCACATTCGGCACATACGGTGTCCTTTTTGAATGTGATGTCGGGCAAGCCTCTAACTAGCTTCTTGGTCGATAGCCTGGATATAGTATCCATATTGGCATGACCAAGACGCTGGTGCCATAGTAACCGTTCATCTTTATGAGCATATAGGCATCTACCTGTATTGTTAGTATCTATAGACAACTAGAAAATATAAATATTGTCCTCTCTTACCCCTTCAAAAGCAATGTCTCCTGTTGACCTATCATTAATAAGGCATTTGTTTTGTCCAAAGTTAATGTCATAATCATGGTCAGCAAGATGACTGATGCTGAGTAGATTATGTTTTAACTCGGTCACTAGGCAGACATCCTTTATTACTGGAGAGGGAGGATAACCAATAATACCATTACCTATAATATAACCTTTTAGGTTATTGCCGAAGGATACATATCCTTCTCTCTTCATCGATAGTGATGCGAAAAGATTTGCGTCTCCCGTCATATGCCGCGAGCATCCACTATCGAGAATCCACTTACTCTTAGTTGAGGAGGGAAGGTCCACCTACATCAAGATTAGATGTGACCTTTGGTACCCAAGTTCTTGAGGGTCCTGAAGAGTTAGTTTTTAGAAACCATACATATATCTTTCTATCTATTAATCTTCTAATTCTACATTGTGGTGAAATGTGTCCATGTAAACCACAATAAGTATATGTAGCATTCCTATTTACATTAGGAGCATGCTGATGATGTCTATAAGCAGAATAATGAAGAGAAGTGTGATGATATATAGATTCAGCATGGTGATGATGACTATGTGGAGTGGCATGGTGATATTGTTTTGTTTATATGGTATGGCATGATGATATTGTCTATATGGCATGGCATGATGATATTGTCTATATGTAGAGTGATGTTGATTGTGTCTTTGTGCAACATGGTGATGATTGTATCTATGTGTAGCATGATATTTTTGTGACATATGATGATTATTTCTACGTGCATGTGGTTTATGTCCTTTGTGAAAGTGTGTGTACATGTAAGCATGATTGTGAGCAGCATGAGGATGACGTGGTTGACTAGTATGAGTGGTGTCATGCTTTGTGTGTGTCTCATGTGATTGGGTTTGAGGTTGAGTAACCTGTTTTCCCAATTTAGTCTCTAGTTTCTTAGCGACAGCTTGCAATTCAGTAATCTTAGCATTCAAACCATGCATCTTAGTAATAGAAATCTTGTGTCTGCTCTTTTCTCCTGCAAGCTCCGTGTTGAGTGTTGTGATTTCTTGTGTTTGTTGCTCAATACGTGCCTCGGCATCATGTAAGCTTATTTTAAGCTTAGATACCTCATTAGTGACATCCGTGGGTGTAGTGTCTCTAATATTATCAAGTAATAGAGAAAGTCTTTGTATTTCGACTTCATGACTTTTGTTTTTGTCCTTGGCATGTTTGTATTTACCAATGACCTTTTTGTGATCACTAAGTAAATCGGTGAAAGCATCGCCAAGTTCATCAAAAGTGATGTCGTCAAGAGTTTCGTTTGATACCTTGTCGGACGTCGCCATTAGGCACACATTAGCCGTATCTTGAGGAGAGTTCTTTTCTTCCTCGGAGTCACTAGCTTTGCTTTCATGCCAAATGCTTGTGTTGGCATATTTCTTTGAGGAGGTCTTCTTGTGTGGCTTCTCATAGCAGTTGCTCTTCTTTAAGAATGGATAGTCTTTTCGGACGTGTCCCGTCTTCTTGCAACCATAGCAAGTTGGCTCTTCTTCTTTATTTTCTTGTGGTTCCTTCTTTTTTCGATTGAAGCGAAGGAATCTCTTGAAGTTGCGAACCATGAGGGCTTGATCATCATCTTCTGAGTTGTCGTCATCCGTCTCTTCGGGTTCAGCCCTCCGTCGGTGAGCTTTGAGTGCGATCTCCTTAGCCTTAGGAGCAGGCTCTTCGAAGTCCTTGAGGTCAAGCTCATGAGTCATTAGCTTTTCCATCAATGTCTCCATAGACATGGTTGTGAGATCATTTCCTTCTATGATGGTTGTCACCTTAGGGTTCCAAATTTTTGGTAGCCCCCTAAGTAGTTTGCGAATCTTCTCGTGATTTGAATATTACTTCCCAAGCGAGGACAGGGGGTTGATGATGTCGAGGAATCTTGTGAACATTTGCGTGATCGTCTAGTTTGGCTTCATCTTGAAAGCCTCGTATTCTTGAGTGAGACGGCTTATCTTTGATTCCTTGACTTGGGTGGTTCCTTCATGCGTCACTTCTAGAAGTTTCCATACTTCGTGGGATGTGGTGCATGTAGATACCCTGTTGAACTCATTCATGTCTATAGCACAGAATAAAGCATTAATAGCTCTCGCGTCTAGACTTGCCTGTTTCTTCTCCTCGTCAGAATATTTGTCATGTGATTTCTCAACGAGATCGCCATTGACAACTATTCTGGCAGACTTTTTGTAACCGTCAGTGACGATAGTCCACAGGTCAAAGTCTAGCAACTTGAGATAAAAACTCATCCTTGTTTTCTAATACGTGTAGTTAGTTCCATCAAATAGGGGAGGCCTATGAGTGGACTGTCCTTCACCGTGATTGGAAATCAAGGAATGTGTGGTTGCCATGGATCAGCTCTAGGATGTAAGTCCTTGTAAAGAGAACAGAGCTCTGATACCAATTGAAGAACAGATGGCAACTCTAGAGGGGGGGGGGGGTGAATAGAGTTATAGTAATAATAACCAATTAAAAATCAACTCTTTCACAATCTAAGATTAATCAGAGTAAATGCGGAAAATAAATAAGGAGCAAGAGAGCATACGCAAACACAGCCAATTTTAACCTGGTTTCCCTCGTGGAGGACTAGTCCAGGCCTGAGAACTCTAGCTCAGGATTAAATCTACTATTTGTGAAATAGTAGTTACATCCCGTGCCTTTACTTCAGAAGAGCACGTCAACTTCTTACAATGGATCGCAGTGGCGATGCTTGAAATTTTCCAAGCTACTTCTTGAACTCTTGCACAAGACTACTAACTGAGAGATGCTGAGCACTCGAGACTTAGAAAACTTATGGCTAGTAAATGAAGAAGGGTATGGCTTATATTGAGCTTAAGAGAGAAGAGAAGAGAAGATTGGATGAATGAAAATGAGAGAATTCTTGGCCTATTTATAGGTTTTTATCATGCAAAATTCGGCCAGAATTCTGGTAGGAATTTTCAAAAATTTGGCCGTTGGACAACTAGCAACCAGCAAGCCCTAAAAATTAGGCTGCTGATTTTTAGGGGACAGAGTTCGGCCCGAACTCTGTGTGGAGGCAGAGTTCGGCCCAAACTCTGTCTCCAGAGCACAGAATGGGTCCAAGGGTCCAGTGGGCTGATTTTGGATGTGGAGCTTTATGGATTTAGATAGGTTATGGGTTGAGTCTCAAGAGCCCAGCATAACTCAGCTTATAATCTTTCTAGACTCAATAAAATATAAAAGTACAGACTCGAAAAATGACTTGTATCTGCAAAAATGAGCTGTCGTCTGGCTTGAACTGGATGTAGTCGTCGTGTGTCGTATTAAATTATCACAAGTATTATTTAGTCAATGTTATCAATATTTGGTTGACTGTGACTTTGTGTCAACAACCTTCGCCGAATGGGCTATTACTGGCCTACGATGGTTGCAGATGCAATAGACTATGCAAGAAAGTGCAAAGCCTGTCAAGTCCATACAGATTTCATCCATGAACCATCAGAGTTCTTACATCCGACGGTGGCATCTAGGCCCTTTGAAGCATGGGAAATGGACATCATTGGCCCGATCACTCTGCCTTCTTCCAGAGGATACCGCTTCATACTCGCAATCACAGATTACTTCTCCAAATGGGGGAAGCTGTTCCGCTTACAGAAGTGAAGACATCAAACATGATCAGCTTTCTCAAGCATCACGTAATCTACCGCTATGGACTGCCCCGAAGGATCATCCACATTAATGGTCCGCAGTTCGCAAGCCACGCCTTCTATCGATTCTATGACAAACACCGAATCCATAATGTTGCTTCAATACCGTACAATCCGGCAGCGAATGGGTTGGCAGAAGCATTCAATAAAACTATAATCAAGCTCCTCAAGAAGTTTGTGTCTTCCAATAAATATGATTGGATTGAGAAGCTTGGCGAATGCTTGTGGGCATACCGCACTACAGTACGGACGGCCATCGGGAACACACCATTCTCTCTGGTATATGGGAGTGAGGCAGTTCTCCTACTGGAGACTCAGATCCCCTCGCTCCGCGTCGCCCTCATCTACCAATTGACGATGGATGATAATCACCACCGCCGATTACAAGAGTTGGAGACTCTAGATGAGAAGCGCCTGTTAGCTCAACAACGAATCAAGCTGTATCAAGCACGTATCTCGGGAGCTTTCAACAAGAAGGTTAAAATCAGAATATTCCAAGTGGGCGATCTTGTTCTGGCAGTTCGGAGGCCGATGGTTATGACTCACAATACCGTCGACAAATTCCAGCCAAAGTAGGAAGGCCTATTTGTCATCGAGGCTGTATTCTCCAATGGTGCTTACCGCCTCACAAAACAAAATGGAGACTTACTCATATTTTCCATCAACGACAAATTCCTGAAGAAGTATTATGTCTAAAATGACATACTCCAAATCGCCCAAATTGTTGAGTTATGTACCCTCTGGTACCGCTGAACTTACATTCTGACTCTAAATCTCCCAGATTGTTGAGTCATATACCCTCTGGTACCGCTGAACTTACATTCTGACTTCAAATCTCCCAGATTATTGAGTCATGTAACCTCTGGTGCCGCTGAACTTACATTATGACTCCAAATCTCCCAGATTGTCGAGTTATGTACCCTCTGGTACCGCTGAACTTACACTCTGGTCACTCCGGATGAATCTATATCGCATCTTCTAGGTAGTAAGTCATGTATGATCATACCTCTGAACTTTCTTTCTAAAAGAGCTTCTTCCTCATGATCCAATACCTGCACTTTTAGTGCATAAAAAGGGTATCAGATTCACAAATTTCCCGAAACAACCACGTCGATGTTACCTCTGAGTTGTTTTCACTCCCATCAAAAACAAACCACCTCTCACGTAGAACTTCTATGTCCTCATTACCTCTGAGTTGTTCTATGTACCCTTCATGGATCCCACTCCTGCTACGTCCTCATTATCTCTGAGTAGGAAGGCTCCATCGAAGAAACCCTCATATTTATCACGTCCTCATTACCTCTGAATAAATATGTTGGTTTTTCTCTCGACTTATTATCCGTACCCAAGACCGGAGTACGCCAAGGATAATAGGCCCACAAATGTCCTCTGTTGACCACAAATGTCCTTTGTTGACCACAAATGTTGTACTAAGTTTCCTAGTACATGCCCCTCATATCTTATCATGCCCCGGGAGCCCAGCTGCTCCATGGCATTCTCTCTCCTGATACCAGGAACGTCCATGGACACCTTACTATGGAATTGTTCTAAGTATCCCCATCAAACTTGTTATCCGTACCTAAAACCAAGGTATACCAAGGTTAACAAGTCCACAAACAGTCTCCCAGTGGGGCAAATACTACCTCAACACAAACGCAATAAGCAATACAAATGAAGGGTAAAACAAAACATACTCTTTTATTTGAAAGTCAAAGGTACTACATGTTCTGGGACTACGTCCCTCTCAAGAAAAGAAAAGAACATAAATAAAAAAAGGAAAAGGCCGACTATGGTTCGGCGATACACAATTCCATGAGACGGTCCCTCAGCAAGACAGTCGACCGCTCAAACCGCTACATAGCCCGGCGCTCGGCCTCATGAGTCAGCCGCTCTACATCTTTCAGATGCGCATGAGCCCGCCAGCCATCCTCAAACTTCTTCAGAGCACGCTCCAGGTTAGCAGAAGCTCGGGTGACCTTTTCAGCTTCTTGAACGATTAGCTCTTTATCCGCACGGAAAGCTTTGAGCTCAGATTCCAAGAAAGACAGCTTCCTCTGGAGTTCAAGGATCTGCTCCCTTGTATCAATTACTCCGCAAAAGGCGGTCGCTTTTCGAGCCATGCAATCCTTGCTCCTACGGCTTAGCTGGTCATACTGGAGAGATAGGTCTCTGAGGTCCTTCATTATAACCGGCTTAGACACATCTCGTACAGCCCTTACCTTCTCCAGGACAGTGGTAAGGAATTCTCGCTCCTGATTTATTGCTGCAGACAGATCAGCTTGCCACAGCATTTGAAACTGGGCCACGAGATGATCAGCCTCTAACAATTTGGGCTCCAGAAGTGCAGCTATCCCTGCCCCACCAGGGAGGGCTTTAAGAATTTCAATTTGGCCACGGGCGCATTGTCGGGCCAAGGCAAAAGGGATCCTCTGCTCTACAGCAGCTTCGACCCTCCTCTTCACGTGGCGGTAGAAACTGTCAACCACATCCTGTGATGCTTCATCCAGAACTTCCGTAGAGGACGGCGTCAAAGGAAGTGTAGCTGGCAATGCCGAAGGAGACGTGCCAGAACTTGCCACCTCAGCCACCAGGGAAACAAATTCAGAGTGAAAAGACGCGTGGATGGCAGCTAACTCCTCCTCCGCGGCCCGAAGAACCTGGATACTCGGCAAGGAGAAAAGGTTGACCTCCGAAGCCACATGAGCAGAGGGGGATGCAGGGACCATTGCTCCTTGCCCCGGCTGTGCCGCCATCTGATCTATCAAGCTCGACCCAGCGGGAGGCCCCTCAATATAAGTCGGAAGGGAAGGGGGCACACTCCCTTCCACCAGATCCCCACTGCCAGAGCCTACCCCGACAATATCCGTCATTGGCAGTGAAGAGGCAGGACCTGTATGTCCAGAGCAACCATCAATCAGCCTAATCCGAAGGATATGATGATAGAGCAAATGAGCCTCCTCACTAGTCAAGATTTGGCTTATCTTACCAGGGGATGGTTTTGGAGGCTGAGGTTCGCTCACAGCCGCCGTAGTCCCCTCACCAGCAACCTGCAAGCCGAATTCAGCTGGTTTTTCTGCCCCAGTCGCCCTGAAAGGAGATACGACTGGATCAGCGTCACCCTGCTAAAATTCAGCAGTCTCGGGGACGGGTTCAGCGGATCCCCCGTCGTCCTGGGTTGAGACCTCAACAACGTGAGATCCCTTAACCGCCGTCGAGAGAACCTCGGCAGAAATAATCTCGGCATATATGTCACTAATCAAAGTGGTCAGGGCCAGATTGTCTTCAGAAATTGCGACCTGTTCTCGAGAGTCTGACTCTTTTGACGCCTACAGAGAAGAGAAAAATGATTAGATCATAGTTCAGGAAGAGAAAAAGCTAAAGAAGGAGATGGTCGCAATTCAATTCACCTCTGAAACGACGTCATCACCTTTGCCTCTCTCCTTAATGACCAGCCCGTGGCGTCTTACCGTAGCCTGCTTCACGAAGAAGGTTATGCCACCAATAGACTCACGCCTGCCTCACTTGCGTGAAAGGCCGGGCGGAACAGGCGGCTGATCTGCCACCACCTCATCTGGCACAACAGGCGACTGATCTGCCACCATCTCGTCTGGCACAACAGGCGGCTGATCCGCCACCACCTCTTCTGCAGGAGGGAGAGAGTTATCGGCATCATGCACGTCATCCTCTTCGTCCATATTGGTGGACTCCAAGTCAGGCACAGGAACCGTGTTTGCCCTCTTCTTCCTCGTCTTAGACCCCTTGGGCTTCTTCGCCAAGCCAGTACCCACAATGAAGCTGGTACTCGGGTCAAAATTAACGAGATACTTTCTTGGCGGAACATGGTATATGGCCGCCATATACAAAATCTCCCCTGGCGCCTCAGCCTCAGGAACCGAAAAGCTGGTTCGGGTATGAACCGCGTCATAATAATGCCATGCCCTAATATCGTAAAGGACGCTACCTTCAAAGCCCAGGCAAGAGCTGGGACTATCAAAGAATAGCTGGCTATACCAGAACTGGCGGGAGAACCTGTTGGGCAAGTAGGGCTCCAGGTAGACATTGTTTCGGTTACGGTATACTAGGTGCGCTGGACGGATATTACGCAACCAAAGCAGCATCTGTAGGAACGAAATCGTAAAGAAGAATGCTATAGAGGTGGGGTGAATAGAGTAGGCAGCGGAATATTGCTAAATAAAAACTTGTTAGCAGTTAGATCACAGATAAAATAATAATCACAAAAGTATATGACAAACTTTAAAAGTGATCAGAAGACAAACGCAAACACTGAGATTTATACTGGTTTCCCTCTTGTGAGGACTAGTCCAGTCGGAAGAACTCTAGCTTCCAGTTGAATCCACTATTGGAAAATCTCGTAAGTTTTCATACGAAGTCCTTGCAACTTATACAGACGCGAGCTTTGATACGAAGAACTCGTCCAACTTCAATTGTGAAGAGTTGAATCTTCTATCATGCCTCTGATTACAATCGCTCTTGAAACTTCTAGACCGCACCGCACTGGCAAATCGACTAGAGGATTGTAACTGGCTTGGGATTGAAAATGAAAGCTTTTAAAAACTCTTTGGAAGAATGTAAGCTTAAGAAGAGAAGAGATTGAAAGTAAATTGGTGTTTTAAAATGATCGAAATGCTTCTCTATTTATAGATTTTCCAAAGACAGAACTCTGACAGAATTTGGGCAGAATTCGGACAGAACTCTTTGTAACAAACCGTAACTGAAGGATGACCAAGTTCAAAAACCCAACGTTCAATTACGTTCCAAATGGCCGACTCTGGCAGAACTCTGGCCGAACTCGGCCCGAGTTCTCCTGGGGTTCTGCCAGTTCATTTTTGGAGAAAATAAATTTTGGCTTTTTGAACAATCCTTCAAAAGCATTTTGTAAAAAGAATGTTTTCAAAAATGTAGGTCATTTGTAAAGAATATGATAGTTTTGAAAAACGTTTTCGGATAGCCTATTTGCCAGTACGACTCGGTGTATAATGTCTTCCTAGACTCAATAAAATAAAAAATTACATTACTTAACAGGAAGTACATTCTGAATGGCAAACGACTTCATCTTGAACATTGTTGATAACCATTGTTGAGCAGTGTCCAAAACGTCGTAGGTAAACATCTGAGTTGACTTGTAATTATATCGTGACAGAGTTTGATCAATTATTAAAATCAGGTTTGACCATGACCAATGGGCCAACAATCTTCCCCATTTTGATTATTGACAAACCTTGCCGATATAATATCTAAGCTTGGAATCAATTCCAAATAGTAACCAAAAAGAAATTGTTCATAACCTGTATTCACAAAAATGTTAGATCCTTATTTCTCCCCCGTGGTCACTTAGCAAAATAATTGCAAAAGAGAAAGCTCCCCCGCAATCAATGCATAAGTAACAAACAGTGAAGAAACACAATAAAAATATAGGAATAATCTTTACATGCATGGTATAAACAGTAAAAGAAACATATAGTCTAGAGAACACAACACAGGTATGTATTTGTCATAGGCAGTATTTGAGAAAGTATGAAGCAGCAAAAGATAGATAGTGCTACCATAATACTGAAACATATAAAGTGCTGAATAATAGACTAAAATGCCAAAACTGAAGCATAACCAAAAACCATGTCCATGAATATTCACATAATAGAAAAGTGCTAAAAAAAAGAGTAATGATATAATCTTGGAATGTCGGAGCATTTCCAAGTAAACATAAGACAAAAGTAACCGTCTCATTAATCTAACATCTCAAAACTCATCATCATCATCATCAACATCAGCTGCAGCTCCAGCATGTCCACAAAGACCAGCTTTAGAAGTACCAGTGCCAGAAGTGCGAGGAGTGGCGCCAGCGGTACGATACCAATCATAGGCCTTCCCTGGCTGGAACAGAGAGTGAACCGCCTCATCGTCAATACGGTAGCCATAAACAGAAGGGTCTCGAGGCAGAGAGCTAGCAGAATGACCCATCTGCACAAACCTCAGATTGGCGAAGGAGTTGGCAATCGCCTGGAACCGAGTCATCACGGAACTCTTGTTCCCTAGAGGTCTCAACATAAAAAGACTGCAGATCTGGTAAGTGCTGATGGATACCCTCAAATGTCATAGGATAAGAATGAAGAGGAACATGTGCTGTGGGAGTAGTAGGAGTAGGTACATGAGGAGTAGGTGCAGTAGGTGGAAGAACAAATACAATGCTGCGACAAGAGAGTTTGAGAAACTTGGGCTTGGGGTCGACAGCACAAGTAGATAAATTAATATCAAATCTCTGAAAAATACGAGGAATAAGCATCGCATAAGATAGGTTGCGGTCTCTCCCGCGACATCTACCCATCATCTGGATGATAGTCTTAGGGGCAGAAAAAGGAATCCCCTTAAGAATATGATAAAGAGAAGAAAGCTTAAGTGTAGTGACATCATCTTTGGAAGTGGATTTTGGAAGTAAGGTAGAATAGATGATGCGATGTAATTCGTAGTTAAATAAGTTCAAGTTATTAGCCTTGAACTTTTCAGGAAGAACGCGTGCGGGCGCACAAAGTTCATTCTTGAAACTAACGAGTGTCGTGCCATCAGGGAAATCAAAATTAGTGATGTCATCGAGCGGGGCACCTACGTTTGGGATACCAAGGATTTCTGCTAACATTTTATCAGTGAATTCGATATAAATTCCTCCGACACGTGTCCTCGCTGTAAAAGTGTCTAACACGAAATTATAATAGAATAATCTAATGGCATTAATGGCAATAGGGAATTGTAAGGTGACAAAATATTGTAACCCTAATACCTTAAAATAAGGGCGGTGATCCGGAAAGACAGTCCACTTAATCGGTGTCCCGGTACAAATAGTACGCATGATAAAATTGGCGTACCACAATAATGCTTGATCGGAAGTTTTAAAATAAAACTCATCCGACGCACCATCGTCCGATTAGACCGAAGAAAAGAGGCAATCTGTATGCGGATCTGAAGGCGATGCCTCTTCACAGGCATTGGTCTTCTTCCTCTTGAAGGGATTGAACATAGGCATTCTTTCCCAAAAATTTTCTACAAACCCTAAGTATTAAAAAGTGGAGGAAAGAATGGATTATACCTTCTAAGAGTTGGATATGTTGTAGAGGATGACGATCTCCGCACGAATCCAAAGTTTTGACGAAAAACTCCACAAGGATTGGAAGAACAATGATGGAGAAGAACTAGGGTTTCGGAGGGGCGGAGCTGCTGTTATGAGGATGTGAGGAAGAATGAAGAAGAAGGAAGCCTCATGTTGGTGCTGGTATATATAAATACCCAGCCGAACTCTGGCCGAATTCGGACCGAACTCGGGCCGAATTTGCCAAGGGTTGCCTGGCTATATATATATATATATATATAAAAATTCAAATGAGGCCACATTCTTTTTTATTAATTTGTTTCAAATGCTTAATTCAAAGTTTAGTAATTTTAAATCTCAAAATAATATAATTAATATTATTTTACAAATTAATATTCTTTACTCAACATCTGTCTCAGATTAGCTGTAGGAGTACTATCCCAGCTAACGGAGGTTGACCGGAGAACTCTTAAATACCGCTTCGCTTCGACCGTAGTCGTGGTGACAGACAGACTCTTTTTAGGCTTGTCTCGAAAATAGTTTATGAGTATCGAACAAATAATTCATAAAACAAAATTAATTAATATTATTGATATCTAAAATTCCTAATTCTCGACGTAAATAGTTGAAACGATCTTCCGCTAAAGGTTTTGTGAGTATGTCAGCTAATTGATTCTGTGTGTCTATGTATACAAGGTCTATATCTCCATTTTGTTGATGATCTCTAAGAAAATGATGTCGAATCTCGATATGTTTAGTACGAGAATGACATACTGGATTCTTAGTCAAATTAATAGAACTAGTATTATCACAGAAAATGGGTATGTATGAAAAATGTAATCCATAGTATTCTAAGATTTGTTTCATCCATAAAATTTGTGCACAACAACGTCCTGCGGCGATATACTCAGCCTCTGTTGTTGATAATGCAACAGAATTTTACTTTTTACTAAACCAAGAGACTAAAGCTTTTTCTAGGAAATGACATGTGCCGCTAGTACTTTTTCTATCTACTTTGCATCTGGCAAAATAAGCATCAGAATAACCGATTAGGTCAAATGACATGGTTTTGGGATACCATAAGCCGACAGAAGAAGTGCCTTTAAGGTATCGAAAGATACGCTTAACTGCGCACAGATGTGATTCCTTAGGATTGGCTTGAAAACGTGCACATAAGCAAACACTAAACATAATGTCTGGTCGACTGGAAGTTAAATAAAGTAAGCTACCGATCATACCTCGATACTTACGTATGTCGACAATTTTGCCTTGTTCATCAATATCAAGCTTGGTTGAAGTCGCCATTGGAGTACTAAGTGGCTTTGCTGCTTCCATGTCGAACTTCTTTAGTAGATTCTTTGTTTACTTAGCTTGATTTATGAACGTCTCATTGTTGGTTTGTTTGATTTGTAGTCCAAAAAAGAACTTCAGCTCTCCTATCATGCTCATCTCAAACTCATTCTGCATACACTTTGAAAATTCTTAACAAAGAGATTCATCAGTAGATCCAAAGATAATATCATCTACATAGACTTGAATCAAAAGAATATTATTATTCAAAGACTTTATAAACAAAGTAGTGTCAACCTTTCCCTTTGAAAAACCGTTATCAAGTAGAAAAGAGCTTAGACGATCGTACCAAGTACGAGAGGCTTGTTTCAAACCGTATAAAGCTTTCTTCAACTTGAAAACATATTCAGAAATTTAAAATCAGTAAAACTGGGTGGTTGAGCTACATAAACCTCTTCTATTATAAAACCATTTAAAATGCGCTTTTGACATCCATTTGAAATAACTTAAAATTATGAAAACATGCAAATGCACATAACATGCGAATGGATTCTAAACTTGCAACTGGGGCGTAAGTCTCATCGTAGTCGATACCTTCTTCCTGATTGTATCATTGAGCTACGAGTCGAGCCTTATTACGAGTAACTAAACCATTCTCATTCATTTTATTTCGGAATACCCATCGGGTGCCAATGATCGGATGATCAATAGGCTTGGGAACAAATTCCTAAACTTGATTCCGTTCGAATTGGTTTAATTCCTCTTGTATAGCATCTATCCAAAAATTATCACTACATGCTTCATCAATATTTTTGGGTTCAAACTGCGAGACAAAAGCAACACAAGAAGCTACATCTTTATTAGAGGAGCGAGTACTTACACCCTTGGTAATCTCAGCAATTACCAAGTCCTTTGGATGATCAGCCGTGAACTTTAATCTTTTTGCTGGTTCCTGGATCTTCTCTAGGAGGATCAGCTGGTGCTTTGCTGGGTACATTGAGATCTTCGTCATTATCATCGATTGTCGTTTGATTTAGTTCATCAAAGGTGACATTGATTAACTCTTCGATGATCATGGTTCTTTTATTGAAGACTCTGTATCCTTTACTTTTGTCCGCATAACCTAAAAATATACCTTCATCGGCCTTTTCGTCAAACTTTTCCAAATTATGTTTTGTATTAAGAATAAAGTATTTACAACCAAATATTCTAAAATATGAAATTAATGGAATTCTATCAAACCATAACTCAAATGGAGTCTTTTTCAATTTTGGTCGAATTAGAACTCGATTGAGAACAAAACAAGCTGTATTGACAGCTTCAGCCCAGAAATACTTGGGTAGACTAAACTGGTTTAACATTACTCTGGCCATTTTGGATAGAGTTCTGTTCTTACGTTCCACAACTCCATTTTGTTGTGGAGTCCTAGGACAGGAGAATTCGTGTACAAAACTGTGTGTGTCACAAAATTACTCAAACTCCGCATTGTCGAATTCGCCTCCGTGATCGCTTCTAATACGAGTGATCATGTAACCTTTTTCATTATTTACTTTCTTATAAAAGGCGACCAATTCCGATAATGCATCATTTTTGTGTGTCAGAAAATATACCCACGTGTATCTAGAATAATCATCTATAATTACAAAAGCATATAGCTTACCTCCAAGGCTAGCAACTCTGCTAGGACCAAATAAGTCCATATGTAGCAATTGTAGAGGTCTAGTAGTACATACAGCATTTACTGACTTAAAAGTGGATCGAGTAGCTTTGTTCTTTTTATATTGACTGCATACTGAATCCTTCTTGAATGTAATGTCCGGTAAACCGCGTACTAGCTTCTTCGTGGATAATCTGAAAATAGTATCCATATTTGCATGACCGAGTCTCATATGCCACAGATAACTCTCATCGCTTTTAGCCATTAAACATCTACCTGAAATGTTAGTATCTTCCAACAAATAGAAAACATATATATTGTCTTCTCTAATACCTTCAAATATAGTAAAACCAGTTGAACTATCAATAATAGTACATTTGTCTTTACGAATTTAATAGCATAACCGTGATCAGCTAAATGGCTTATGCTGAGCAGATTATGTTTTAACTCAGTAACAAGACAAACATCTTTAATCACTGGATAGGGAGCTTTACCAATATCACCAATACCGATTATATACCCTTTTAAATTGTTGCCGAAGGAGACGTATCCTTCTTTATTCCTCTTCGACAGTGTTGCGAATAATAAAGCGTCACCGGTCATGTTCCGTGAGCAACCGCTGTCGAGGATCCATTTGCTCCTAGCATGTGAAAGGCGTCCCACCTACAAAACAATTTATAGATGAAACTCTTGGTACCCATTTCTTGTAGGGTCCTGACTGGTTAGTTTTCGGTATCCATGTATAAATATTTAAATCTACTAACTTTCTGATTCTACATGTAGAAGATATATGACCAATGAGGCCACAATAATGACATTTAACATGTTGAGTGTTGAAAGCTGAGTGGTGTGCATGGTTGGTAGGTTTAGGTTTTCTAGTATAGAAGAAAGCATACCTATTATCCTGTTTGGGCATAATCTTTTTAGGCAAATGTTTGATAGGGTTAGGTCTGACAGTGTTAGGTTTGGGAATGTTCCATTTTTTCGGTAAGTGACACGTGTTAGGGTAGGAAGCAGCAGTCTCAGGCTATTTTCCTAACCTAATTTCCAATCTTTTGGAAGTGTTATATAACTTAGTATAGTCAGAAGTGAGTGCTTCCATTCTGACTTATGCACTTTGAAGACTTTTCTTCTCTTTATAAAGTTCTTCTTTCAGTTGGTCAATAACTTTGTCTTTTTCTTCGGATGACTTGGTAGTCTTGTGTAATAAGAGCTTAATAGAAGAAAGCTCACCAGACTCACTAACATTATCTTTAACCTCAGCTAGTAGGTCGGTAAGTCTTCCTATTTCACCTTTGTACTCTTTGAGTACCTTCTTAGAGTTCTGATATTTGCTACGCAGTTTCCTGTAATCACTTAACAGTTCACTGAAGGCTTCTCCTAATTGCTCAAAGGTGAAGTCATCATATGTATCAACTATAGGTTCAGAGAGTACCTGATTGGATGCCATAAAGCATACATTTACAGCATCTTTTGATTATTCATCTTCTGAATCGCTGGCTTCACTTTTATGCCATATGCTGGTATTGGCATACTTCCGAGATGTTGATCTCTTCAGGTTCCCTTTCTCGTATCTGTTGCTCTTCTTGCTTGTTGATGAGTTTGTAGGACAGTCCTTCTTCATGTGTCCTTTCTTCTTGCAGCCGTAGCAGACACCGTCATCTTGATACCAGCTGTTGCCGCCATTGTTCTTTTTTGTCTTCTTCTCACATCTCAAGAATCTTTTGAATTTTCTTGCAAGGAGTACTTGATCTTCAGCATCAGATTCACTGTTGTCTGAATCATCTTCAGCAGATCTTCTGTGCTGAGCCTTGAAAGCGATCGTCTTCTCCTTCGGTGCAGGCTCTTCAAAGTCTTGTATCTCTAGTTCATGAGTGAGTAGCTTACCCATGAGTACTTCAATTGTCATGGTAGTGAGGTTGTTTCCTTCAATGATTGCAGTAGCCTTCGGAATCCAGTTCTTTGTAAGTGCTCACAGTAGTTTGCGAATCTTTTTATGGTTACTATAATCTTTGCCTAGGGAGGACAAAGGATTTACAATATCCAAGAATCTTTCGAACATCTGAGTAACTATTTCGTTGGGCTTTATTTTGAACGCCTCATACTCTTGAGTAAGTCTGCTGACCTTTGATTCTTTGACTTGAGTTGTGCCCTCATGTGTGACTTCAAGAAGTTTTCATACTTCATTTACAGTTGTGAAGATAGATACCCTGTTAAATTCAGTTATGTCTAAAGCACAAAATAAAGCATTAATAGCACGTGTGTCAAGACTGGCCTTTTTCTTTTCTTTCTCTGTATATTTGTCATGGGGTTTTTCAACTAAAACACCATCAACATTAATACAAGGTGGCTTTTTATAGCCATCAATAACTACAGACCATAAGTCAAAATCAAGAGATTTCAGAAAGAAACTCATACGTGTTTTCCAATAAGTGTAGTTTGTGCCGTCAAACAGTGGAGGTCTGTTTGTGGCTTGGCCTTCACTTGTGAATTTTACAGTTGCCATGTGTAAAGCTGTGATCTATATAAAATTGAATATAACTGCTATTTTACCTTGCTTTACTTGTATAACCCGCTCTGATACCAATTGTAGGAACGAAATTGTAAAGCAGAATACTCTAGAGGGGGGTGAATAGAGTAGGCAGCAGAATATTGCTAATTAAAAACTTGTTAGCAGTTAGATCACAGATAAAATAATAATCACAAAAGTAAATGACAGAATTTAAAAGTGATCAGAAGGCAAACGCAAATACCGAGATTTATACTGGTTTCCCTCTTGTGAGGACTAGTCCAGTCGGAAGAACTCTAGCTTCTAGTTGAATCCACTATTGGAAAATCCCGCAAGTTTTCATACGAAGTCCTTGCAACTTCTACAGACGCGAGCTTTGATACGAAGAACTCGTCCAGCTTCAATTGTGAAGAGTTAAATCTTCTATCAAGCCTCTGATTACAATCGCTCTTAAAACTTCTAGATCGTACCGCACTGGCAAATCGACTAGAGGATTGTAACTGGCTTGGGATTTGAAAATGAAAGCTTTTAAAAACTCTTTGGAAGAATGTAAGCTTAAGAAGAGAAGAGATTGAAAGTAAATTGGTGTTTTAAAATGATCGAAATACTTCTCTATTTATAGCTTTTCCAAAGACAGAACTCTGACAGAATTTAGGCAGAATTCGGACAGAACTCTTTGTAACAAACCGCAACTGAAGGATGACCAAGTTCAAAAAGCCAACGTTCACTAACGTTCCAAATGGCCGAACTCTGGCCGAACTCGGCCCGAGTTCTCCTGGGGTTCTGCCATTTCATTTTTGGAGAAAATAAATTTTGGCTTTTTGAACAATCCTTCAGAAGCATTTTGTAAAAAGAATGTTTTTCAAAAACGTTGGTCATTTGTAAAGAATATGATGGTTTTGAAAAATATTTTCGGATAGCCTATTTGCCAGTACGACTCAGTGTACAATATATTCCTAGACTCAATAAAATGAAAAATTACATTGCTTGACAGAAAGTACATTCTGAATGGCAAACGACTTCAGTCTTGAACATTGTTGATAACCATTGTTGAGCAGTGTCCAAAACGTCGTAGGTAAACATCTGAGTTGACTTGTAATTATATCGAGACAAAGTTTGATCAATTATTAAAATCAGGTTTGACCATGACCAATGGGCTAACAACATCTTCTCAGGCAAGAGGTGAGGCGGTCCAGTACCATCAATATGTACGCCCCTCACTTCTTCAGCAGTAAAATGAGGAACAGACACAAAAAAGTCGTATCCTTCCAATCTTGCCAGCGCCCTCCGACAGGTTGGCATGGTGCTACACTTCCAGGGCTGATGGTGATATTGGAAAATGAAAGCATCATCAGCGGTAAGGCCGTCTTCTGCTCCAGGCCTCATCAAAGACCGGCAGTGCATTAACAGCCACCCCATCAGATAATGGTAGGGCAGCTCTATGCGCTCAAAATCCATCGTCGTGTCATGGGCGATGACCTTGGACGAGAAGGCACGAAGGCCATGGTGTATGTTGCACACCATGGCCGGAAGAAGGGCCAGTCTGACCCCAAAGACCAGCTTTACGGCAAGGAGGATAAAGTGGCGGCTAATCCTCTCCATGGAACCCGCCCCTCTTGAGACCACGCAGTTCCGTAGACACACCATCAAAAATCCTGCCAAGTGTGCCTTCTCTGACAGCCGTCTAGTACCATGATAAAAATAACTAAAGGAGTCAGTTTGACTCCCAAATGTGTCGCCCATGGCCCTCGATCTCTAGGCAGTCGATGCCAATTTTTGTACCTCCTCCGGGGTTTGAGGATCTCGGGAAGAAACCCGGCCCGAGGTGCCTAATGTAAAATGGTATGTGACCCAGGACGTGGTATGAGGAATGCTCCCTTCCGAGCTACCATCCTTCTTGATGGACGCTTGGTGACAGGTACTGTGGTGACATAACAATTCCCGGTATATGGCAACAAAGCCCGGGATCTGCCGATCCAAATCCTCGAACTCTTCTTTGTAGGGGCGTACACTTTAAAGACTTCTTCCCCCCAGGGCAGCTTGGAAATGACGTACATCTCGTGGAGGGCGAGTCCCAGCTCCCCTCCAGGCATGAAGAAGATTCCCGTCCGCCGGTTGTACATCTCTAGGAGAGCCATGAACAACGGCTTATTTATGGGTAGACCATGACAGGTGCCCCGAATGGTGTGGTAGAGGCCGATCTCACGCAGGGGAGTCTCATACTTTCACAGAATCCACGTGGTCAAGTTGGCCCACGCAGGGATGGCATTTATCCAGTTCAGCAGTGCCAATCGGCCGACGGGATAGGACCCCTTCCGAGCAAGCTAGTTCAAGAAGGTGTCAGCTTGAGAGAACACGAAATTGGGACCCGATACGTTTATGAAGGTACCCGGAGCCCGTCCCATCATGTACCGACTGACCGGTTCCCTTCCCACATACGCTGACCCTAAATTCCTGTTATAATGGATGTTACCCACAATCATCCCCGACTTGCTTGGGGTCAAGGAGTCCACCCTCTTTCTGTCCAACGGTAACAAGTTGAACCATGACAAAGGAAAATAATGCTCCAACGGAGGGATATGGATCGCCATCCCATCGAGAGTAAAGTCCCAACTCTCGGATATATCCAGCACTCGGGGGTTCTTCACAGTCAAGGCATCCCCAAAGAGGAAAGCCGGCTTAAGGTATTTTCCCTCCAATTGCCCCGAGTTCATCATGGCGCAGAGGAAGTAGAAGGGCTGGTTCCTGATAGCATTTAGCCTCTCCATAGGCTCATTTGTGGGAAACTAGTTCGCCATATATTGGACTAGGTGGTCGAATCGCACAACCACAGAAGATTGGGCCGAACCCACCAGGGGTTCTTCCGCTGGATTGACTGGCAGATTCACTGAAAAAGGACAAAAAAACAAAGTTAGAAGATGGCCAAGTAAAACCAACTTAGTGTTTCAGGGCTTATGCGGCTCTATATTGGCAGGCCCTTATGAGCTTATGCGGCTCGGTTCGGCACGGCCTCATGCGGCCCAATTCAAAAATAAGCTTATACGGCTCGATTTAGCATGGCCTCATGCAGCCCAGTTCAGACGAGCTTATGCTGCTCGGCTAGCCGCAGCCTCATGCGGCTCGGTAGATGAGCTTATACGATTCTGCTTAGCAGGGCATTAAGCGGCCCAGTCCAGATGAGCTTATGCGGTTCTGCTTTGCAGGACTTATGTGATTCGGCTTAGCGGGGCCTTATGCGGCACAGTTCAAAGGGGGGCTTATGCGGTCCTGTTTGATGAGGCTTCATGCGGCTCAGTTCAGAGAGACTTATGCGGTTCTGTTCGATGGGTCCTTATGCGGGCCAGTTTACAAAGTGCTTATGCGGCCACTATACGACTCTAATGCGGCTCGGACATGGGGTATACCCCCATGCGGCTCGGATATGGGACGTATATGAGGCTTATATAATTTGAATAGTTCAATGAAGACGAAGAAGGCCCGCGCATAAAATATGCGACATAGCCATGATGGTTAGGTTCTGAGTTCATGCAATTTCCTTACCAGCAATGGCAGGGTAAACGTCGGGATGAACTTCAAGCGCCACAGTTGACGTAGAAGCCACCCCCTTACCTTCGCCAAAGCCTTGGAAGTCTTAGGGGCCATCGATGATCGAAGAAGACGGCAGTTAGGGCAAGAAAAGCTTGAATTGGAGAAGAGAGTAAAGAGTTTCTAGAAATTACCCTTATTTATAGGCGAACAAGGGGGGCACGTGGATCGATAAAACGCTTCGAATTATGTGCAGCAGACAAAACCGACTCTTGGGAGATTCATCAAGGCAAAAAATCCAAATATTTAATAAGCCGACTCTTGGGATCCCCCCTAAAAGATGGCTCTAAATCAAAACGAATCAAGAGCAATTAATGGGATGCTTACGTGGCAAAAATGACAGTATGCGGCTAGAGCGGTCCATGCGGCCAGAGCGGTCCATGCGGCTAGAGAACTCCATGCGGCCAGGCAGTCCATGCGGATAGGAAGTCCATGCGGCTAGGAATTCCATGCGGCCAGAACATCCTATGCGGCCAGAAGAGCTTAGGTGGATTTAGCCATGCTTCTTATTCAAAGTATTTCAATTTTACAAATTGAAAACTTTGAAGGGGGTCTTGTAGAAGCATGAAAAAGAACAAAAAAGTCCATGCGGTCGAAAACAGAGGGAGTCTCATACGGTTCAAAGAAACTCTTAAAGCTTCATGCGGCTCAAGAGTACTTTAGAGCTTCATGCGGCTCAAAAGCCCTTCAATGCCTCATGCGGCTCAGAAATCCCTATAGCTCCATGCGGCTCTATGCAGCAGCCTCAATTAAATGCTCATTTAATGCCACATGGCCCTATGCAGTTCGCCTCTACAGCTGGCCATCGAGCAGCAGCCTCATTTAATACTCTGACACAACACGACAACTCTGACATAAAGGTAAATTGACAGCTCTTACATAAAGCTGCAATGATATCTCTGACATAATGGCGCGCTCCTAAGAAAACGAAGGAAATCTTTATAGCTGGCAAGATCCACCAATTCCGAAGCTCACTATGCGGTTACCCATTTTAATGCGGCCGCCACCTTCATGCGGCTGCCATCTCCATGCGGCTGCGACCCTCATGCGGCTGCGACCTTCATGCGGCTGCCATCTCCATGCGACTGCCACCCTCATGCGGCTGCCACCTCATGCGGCTGCCATCTTTATGCGGCCGCCATCTTCATGCGACTGCCATCTCATGCGGCTGTTACCCTAATGCGGCTCCGACTTTGGGAAGCAACGTCCATGCGGCTCTGACACGTAGTCGCCCTTATGCAGTTCGGTTGGGGGCTGCCCCCATGCGGCTGCTACTCCCATGCGGCTCGAATCATAGGGGGCACCCTCAGGCTGCTCGGATTAAAGAACTTCCATACGGTTCAGATAAGGCTACCCTCATGCGGCTCTGACACGAGGTCGCACTCATACGGCTCAACTATGACAGTCCTCCATGCGGCTAGCAGCAGCTGGGACACGTGGCAGGACTTGATCAAATCTCAACAATTCAGATTTATGGCAATCGATATAACAGGCAGTTAGGACACGTGGCAAGAGATTGGCCAAGATTTATTCACTTGGATTTGTTGATATCAATAAATTATTATAAAGCAGATTTGTTGCAATCAACATTTACTGCCCAGATTTGTTACAATCAACATTAAGAGCCCGGATTAATTTCAAACAAACAAGATCAAGGCAAATCTTCACCAAATCCCTAACCGCCCACTTTTAAAGGATTAATTACTGCACACCCTACTTATCACAAAGCCCTATAAATAGTAATGTGTCATTCCCTTGCAAGGAAGTATGGAAAAAAAAAGCGGCGGAGACACAGAGAGAAGCATAAGAGCACAGAGTATCCAGCAAAAGCATTTCTTCCCTGGAGCCGAAGCTGCGTTCGATCATCCAAAGAGTAAGGCAGAGTTGCCGTCACTCTCCCGAGCCTCTACCGTCACCCCCAGAAAAAACTAAACAATTGTATTCAAATTGCTGTACCTAGGTTTTCGTCCCTAGGCTTTCTTTGTACAAGCGAGTTTGTGTTGTGAAGTAAAAGTCCAGTCCTCCTATAAAACTGTTCTGTTCTTTTATAATCAATGGCAAACAATCTTTAAAATGTGCATATGGACCTAGAGTTAAGGGACTACCATCTGTAGTGTATTTCATAAACCTTGACATAGTTGTACCACGAGATATGTCTGATATGAGTAGCATTTAGAGGTACTTCCGTGTTAGCTGATCACCCGTACGCATGCGTTAGGTCTAACTGGTAATAAAGGAATTTTAGGAGACTTAACAGTTAGTAGAGGTACATGGTTGCAGATGCGACTTAGATAGGTGCATCTGGTGAGGAGAATATTTCCTTATCGTATGGGCTTCTATTACACATTCCCTTGTAATCCGGAAGCTCCGCTGGAGATATGGGTATGCTTACCCCCTCTGGTTGGCCACTGACGTTTTTGAACGTTATACGCTTGGTCATTGGTGCCCAAGAGGGGACTATATTGGATCCTATTTATAGCCAGGGCCCTTGCGACTAAAGGTTTCTTCTTAGCTGCATGAACACAATAGAATGCTTAAGTGACCTCAGTCGATGTCATGTCACCCTTGTTCCAATAGTAGCATGGAACAATATCGCATCACGGATTAGTGTGCTATCCCTTGTCCTTGTTTGGTTGTAGAGGTAGTCCACTGTTTCGATGATGAGATATTGGGCCTTGTTATGATTGGGACTATTATATTTTACTTGTAACTTGTGATATATTATATATATTCAGTTTATTATGGCATGTACTTCTTGTATCTTGTTACGTCACTCGGAGGAACTGGTGATCTCTCCAGGTGTGTGATTTTCATGATGCTTCGTAGGTGCTCTAGCCAAGATTGTGGTCTTCCCTTCTATAACGAGGAGGATTGCTCTTGGACCATCAATTACTATCTTTATCCATCATTTATTTGTATTTTTCTTCTCATTTAAATGATTGGTAGTGGATCTGTCTTCGCCCAACTTTTATACAAATTACAATTCAGTATTGATTTTCTTTATATATTTATTCTCTTATTGTGGATGATATTTAGTTGTCATAGTTTACTGCATTTTACAGCTTATGTATACATACGAGGTTTCCATATATTGGAGTATCATTCGTATGTGTGCAGCTGGCATATCTATGCACTTAGTCCTAAATATTTTGGGACTAGGGCATTACAGAAAATCTTCAACCCCTGATCCTTCCACTTCCGAATTCGCACATCCAATTTGAGGGCAACGCTGGTACCTCCCGTCACTCATCCCCAGCTCCTCAGAGCAGAGCCATGGTGCGCTATATATCCCCAGCAATCAACCTCTCCAACAAATTTGATATGCTTGACTCTGAATTTTTTGACACCCTCAGGTGACTTCCTCCTCTGAAGCCATCACTAGGATGACCACTCCGGTGTCAGGATCGGAGAACACCGGAGATACTGGCAGAGAGGCGGAGATCGATCTTCAGCCTCCAGAGAATCAACCGGGAGCAGTCCAAGGGGACTTCTACACACAAGAAACATTTACCTCCTCCTCTACTCATAATACTCTGAACGTGCGAGCTAACTCACTGGCTAACATTGGTCAGGCCCTAATTGCCAGATGCTAACAGGCCATTGAGGCGGGCTTCACCAGCCCACACAATCACTTCGGAGCAATAGCAAAAATTGTCGGAGAGGCCTACACACACCCGGACGAGGAAACTTATGAGATGACTACTGTTCACAACCTAAGGATGGACGGACATGAGGTTACCGCATTCAGTAAATCAAAAAGAAAAATAGAAACAAAGAGTTCACGGGCATGACCACCAGGTCAGCCGTAAAAATCATAAACCCCCCAACCATTCCAGTGCTTAACATTCTTTCTTAGAATATTAGGGTTCTGGCAAATAAACCAACCTTGAGAAGTTATCAGTCCCAAGAAAATCCACAGAATTGAAATATTTGTCATCATTGAACCTAAAATCCCCTACAAGAAACTCAAATCCATCCAGCTTCAGTTATGATTCTCCTCTGCCATGGCGGGATGTCACGACATCTGGTTTCTTTTCTCGGCTGATGTTAAGTACGGAGTTATCCACGACTCCAGGCAGGAGCTTTCGTATTGGGTAGAACATCCCACGCTTCAATCCCGTTCTCTTCTGTCCGTGGTCTATGGAAGCTGTGTCCTTGCAGAATGCAGACAACTTTGGGACGACCTGAGGGCCATCCATTCTAACCACACCAAACTTTCGTGGCTCCGTGTAGGTGACTTCAACGCGATCACTTACAGAGAGGAGAATTCCGAGGGTCGTACACCCCCTATGGCGGTCATGAACGACTTCAACAGCTTCATTTTTGATGCCCTTTTATCCCCCTCCAGTACTCTGGCAACGCCTTCACCTGGTGTAACATGTAAGAAGGATCCCATCGGCAATACTTTCGATTGGACTATGCCCTTATTAATGCTCAGTGGGCAGATATGGATATCATTTCCAATCTCTCGCACCTCAACTTCACCGAATCGGACCATTCCCCCTGCTCATTGAAATCAGAATTAACTCGAACTAGATCAAGAAAACTTTTCGTTTCCTAGACCTCTGGAGCCATCACCCTCAGTTTAGAAACACAGTGGAAGCTGCATGGAGCACCCCCTGCGAACTCGACCCTCTTTATCGTGAGGCGGCAAAGCTGAAAGCCATGAGAAAAGCCCTAACTGTTTGGAGTAAGGAAGCTTTCAGAGATATCTTCTAGGTCGTTCGCATTGCTGAGGACAACGTTACTCATACGGAGATTCTATTTGCCTCCGACAGATCCTCGGAGGCACGCGCCTCCCTCAACCTCACCAGAGCATTGCTGAAGTTTCGGCTGAAAGTTGAAACAAAATTTTTGAAACAGAAAGAAAGACTGACTTGGGACATCGAAGGCGACAGAAACTCTAGCTACTTTTACTCATGTGCCAAAGGGCACAGATAGCAACTCAACCTTCATCAGATCGCAGACGAAACGACCACATTCTAAAAGATCAACATGGTATCCAATCTGCGGCTGCTAATTTCTTCTCTAAGATATTTACCAAAGATAACATTATAAAGGATATGGAATTCTTAGCCGAGATCCGTAGTCTGATCGAAGATAGTGATAATACTCAACTCCGACTTCCCCCTTCCGAGATTGAAGTCAAAGACGCAGTTTCGGCCCTCAACGAACATAGCGCTCCAAGACCTGACGGGTTCACCGGCATCTTCTTCAGATCTTGCTGGGACGTCATCAAGTCAGATATCTACGAGGCAGTCACTGCCTTCTTTCAAGGAGCAAAATACCCTAAATCTATTTCTTGTGCCAACCTTATTCTCATCCCTAAGAAGGACAACCCGGAGACATTTAATGACTTTCGACCCCTGAGCCTGTGCATCTTTACGAACAAAATCATCTCTAAGATCATTGCCAACTGTATGTCCGGACTTCTCACCAAGATCATCTCTGAGAAGCAGAGCAGCTTTGTTCGTGGTCGCAACATCTTAGACAACATCCTTCTGGCTCAAGAAATGATCAGCTGCATAAAATTCCCGGCTAGGGGAGGGAACATTACGATCAAGCTAGATGTAGAGAAAGCCTACGATAGGCTTGATTGGCAATTCATGATATGGGTGTTCATGGCTTTCGTGTTGTCCGAGACCTAGATTGATATCGTTTACAGATCCATCTGCAATTCATGGTTCTCCACAGTTATCAACGGGCAAAGAGAAGGCTTCTTCATATCTAGCAGAGGTGCAGGCAGGGAGATCTATTATTTTCTACCATCTTTATCATCGCAGCAGAAGCGCTCGGCAGAAATCTTAATAAAATGGTACGAGCATCCCGTTTTCAATATTATCATACCACCACCAGATGTCTGATCATTACCCATATCGCTTCCGTATATGACATTCTTATCTTCTCCGCGTGGGACGTCGGGTCAGTAGAAGTGGGTCACAAAACGTTAGAGAGATACACTAGATGCTTCGGTCAGCGTGTCAACCCCAACAAGAGTATTATTTACACTCACCCCTCCACCAACAGGGAGCACACTTCCATCCTAGCTAACATCACATCCTTCTCAGTTGTGTACCCACCGTTTACTTATTTAGGATGCCCGCTGGTGTACGGCAGATCCAATGCGGGCATCTTTGAAGGGCTAGTAGGCAAAGTTAGAAAGATAAAAGAGGGGTGGTATAATGCAACCCTATCGCCAGGAAGGAAGATGATCATGATCCAGCATGTCCTCTCTTCTATTCCGATTTACACTCTCGTCGCTTGCTCTCCCGTTAAAAAGGTTCTTACCTCAATTGAGAACCTTTTTGCCAACTTCTTCTGGGGCACAGTGACGGCAAGGACAAGCATCATTGGGCCAGTTGGGACTCCCTGGCCAGACCCACAAAGGAGGGGGGGTTAGGGATTTGCAGATTACAACACATCGTGGATGTTTGCTCCATGAAGTTGTGGTGAAAACTCCGGAAGGGAGGCACTATCTGGGCCCAGTTCAAGAAGGTTAGCTACTTCCGGTACTCTCATCCATCTACAGTTGATTGCAACAACAGATCCTCTGCGTCCTAGCGGCGCATCCTTCACGGAAGAGATTATGTCGAGCATTTGATCTATCTCCAGCTGGGATCGGGTGCTTCGTATATTTTTTGTGAACGTTGGCTCGAGGACGCCCTTCTTCCGCAATCCCAGGCGGCTCCACCCAACAGCACCATTTGCGACCTGTGGGGTAGCGATGGAGAATGGAATTGGGAGAGGGCTCGGGAGTGGTTTGGCGAGGAGGCCACAGAGGTGCTAGCAGATTTAGGATTAAAGATCTACTCAGAGCCTGACGCACTGCGGTGGACTCCCTCGGCTGACGGCACCTTTTCTCTTGCATCAGCAAGGAGAATCATTCGCGGTATAGGCGTGCCATTCCCCATTTCAGGAGCCTTCTGGCAGTCCTATATTCCCAAAAAAATGGTCCTTCATAATCTGAAGAGCGTTCCGCAAGAAGCTACCTACAAACGACGTGCTCAACACCATTGCTTACTGTCTAGCCTAGGCGTGTCATTTCTGATCGATGTATATAGGTATGTCCAGGTGAGGAATGAGTGATATATTTATCGATATATATATATATATATATATATATATATATATATATATATATATATATATTATATATATATATATATATCGATATATTTATCGATATATATATATATATATATATATATATATATATATATTTTATATATATATATATATATATATATATATATATATATATAGTTTGGTAGTTAATTAATAGCTAGGGTGATAGAGGAATAGGAGACGGGGTGATCTGCAGTAGCAATAGCTACTGGATACAGGGATGCTTGTGCTTGGCCACAGCAGGCCTAGGCACTGCCAGTAGTTGTGGACCTGTGCACAAGTGTGTACAGGAGGGAGTGGCAGTAGTGAGCTGATATTTGGGTAGAAAAAGGCATGTTTGGCCTGTGCAGGCCGTGAGGAACATCAACAGCAGCTAGGGGGTCCTGGGAGCTTAATAGCAAGTGTGTGCTGTTGATTTGCAACATTAGGAGTCGCAACAAGTGTAAGAAGCCTACGTTCACTGGACATCAAGGAGGCAGTAATGGCTTGTGTGCTTCCTATAGCAGCATTAGAGTAAGGGATCAAGTGGAGATCATATGTTGAGGGTTATCTTGAACCTGCCTATAGTAGTATACCAATAGGGGGCAATTTAGCCTGTGCAAACAATGCACATAGGCATGTGCACTAGGCAGGGGATCTCTGGGTGAGCTTCGTTGTGCCTTTTGTAAACTGATCAAGTGTAGGACCCTGTGCACATATGTGCACAGGTTATGAACAGCAACAGGATCAGCAAGTAAGGAGGGGGGTCAGGACTTGTGTACTGCATTAGCAGCAGTGATGTGCGCAAACGTATAATGACATGAGTGTCTAGAAGCATGGAAATTACGGGTGCATCATGGGCCAAAACCCTTATGTGCTCCAAAATGGCATGCGCCCTAAAGCGTCATGCGCCATAGAATGTTATGTACAGAGGAACTCACAACAGAACACTCGGCAAAACAAAGGAAAGAGAGAGATAAAAATCAGACTTTTATTTCATATGAGAGTCTATTATGTGTCCAAACTCCTTGTTATAATGAAAACTCTAGTATAAAGGACAAAGCCTAAAAAAGCTTCAGTTAGGCGCATCACTCAGATATCTTGGCTAGGCACATCACTCAAATGTCTCAGCTAGGCGCATCACTCTGACGACTCAGTAGGCGCATTATCCCGTCCCGTCAGATCGAATCACTTCCTCGTCAATACAGGAGTTGTTCGGCTAATGATGCAGTTATAGAGCAGAACTGGGCAGTCTACTACAACCCTGATCTTTGGAGTAACAGGCACCTTGCCTGTGGCAATTCAAGCATAACAAAAACTGGAGCACGATATAACCTAAACCCATTAATCAATATCATGGCACACAGTCGATAAGTGCACGAACATGAACGGCCACCTCGACGCATCTCAGTCTACTGAAGGAGTTCGCCGTCAAAGCTTATTTGAACGAGGAGATTTGCAACCCACAGTATAGGGTCTCGCCAAGGAGGAGGATCGGTAGAGTTCATCTCCATTCGAGAAGGAAAGTAAAATCAGAAACAAGCTTCTCTTCACGCTGTTATTTATAGGCCAAGCCAAATCAAACCCATGCGCCAAGTGGTAACTTTCCCGAAGTCATTGCAATGAACTTGCATTTATGGTGATGAATCTGCCCTTTCAAATTCAACATCAAACAAATCATTAATGCCTCAAAAAAGACGAAAAAATCTCTGACCAATGAGTATGTGCCACACGACGGATGTGCTCGTCAGCACCATGTTCTCCATACCAATATGCCCAGTAGAGCACAGAATGATGCGCCCAGTGATGCACAAAGATACGCCCACTCAGGCTCATCACCCATCAGGCGTTTAATGTTATGTGACTGAGTTGGCAGCACGTTTCCCAAAGACTGAACATTTGACAGCTTTTACAGAAAATGAAGAGCCGCCGACTTCAGCTTCATCATTACTCATTTTATCGGTTACAGTTGGGCCCCGCCACGTGACCGACTGATCACTCGCATGCACCTCCATAGCCATGCGCCCAAAGTTCTGCATGTGCCTCAAAATCCATGTACCCAAGCTTGCTCCTAATCCCAAAAGACAGAAGTCAAGTCCCTGCATGCGCCTCCACAGCCATGCGCCCGAAGCTCTGCATGCGCCTCAAAATCCATGCGTCCAGACTTTCTTGTGACTCCTAAATGTCATAGACTAAGTTGCCCCATACGCCAGATCCTAGGCGCATCCTGACATATCACTCTCCACCAAATTCGAGATCTTTGAGCCAGAGACACATGCCACGTGTCATTTTGACTCAGTTCTGCCTACGAATGGGTGCCAACCACCCAAGATCTTAGCAACACCCAATCTCCAAGTGCCATGTGTCAGCTCCTCCGTGGGCCAATATTGCAGCTCAAACAGATTCAGCTCCAACTTTGGGGCACATTATCTATGCGCCCAACAACATCAGCTACATGGCGTCCCTACGTGCAAGCCCTCCAGGCGCATAACACATATGCATGCATAAGCAAATCATTCTGCTGCCTATAAATAGAAGGATCATTCCTTCATTCAACCCCTCCACGGTTCATTACCCACTCCCGGAGTACTTCAACCGCATAAACATCCAGAGCACTTGCAAGAGGCTCAATCCTCTTTAGGTCATTGTCTATTCCAAAGCAATCCGGACCCTCAAAGAGTTTGAGATCGTCATCAGATCGTCAACGGAGTCAACGTATTACCACTCACTCTATCACCATGGTTCCTAGATAAAAACAAAAGTATACTCCTAGGACTACATCTAAGTCCTACATTGTATTATGTTCTGTTTGTTATTAGATACAAAAGTTCAATACAAATAAGTTTGTTCTTCTTGTTTTAATGACAAATAAGCTGGCGACTCTGCTGGGACTACTTTTTCCTCCAATGAGCAACAAGCTCGGCTCCTCCCACAAGACACTCGTGGTGCGCCTCAATTAACAGGCGTATGAGGAGTTTATCTCTGAAGGCAGTATGAGTCCTTTGAAGTGGCTGCCAAGGCCTAAGAATACCCGACAAGTCTAGGTGGGCAAAGGTGATGTGCCGAATGCCACCGCTGAAGGAGGTACGCCACCACAGAGCTCTCCTCCTACAGATATTCTTATCAAACAAGATGCGGCTACTGGTGCAACGTATCTGCCTGAGAAGCACAGCGTCAACGACAGCTCCCAGTCTTCTTCTACCCAGTCGAAGAAGATGTGCCGACGGAACAGGGGCACATTCAATATACCGCACATGAGCTTTGGCATGCAAGAGAAAACTTCTGTCTTCGACAGAATCACTCATTATCATGGTGAAGAAATTTTGGATTCTGAGTACTATGCGCCTTTACGGGCTAGTAGGAAGAAGTCCAAGGTAGCACGGGCCATGCACCCCAAATGTGCTATTCTAGCAGCAAACCAAAAATATGTGCTGAAACTCATGTGCGTAGCAGATGGTAAGCTGTACAGAGTTGACTCGGGTGCCTTGGCATAGCCACGAGTCGACTCTCGAAGTCCCCTTCCCACTTGGGCGCATCTTCTGCGTATGGAACCAAGTTGGGTGGGGCAAATTCTGCGTCTTTGAACCCATGCGCCCACGTGGGCTGTACACATGAAGTGGGTTCAAGCCATAATATATGTTTCTCTCCTACCAATGATCTAGGCACATCTCTTGCACTGGAACTAGATCAGGCGGCAACATTCACATAATCACCCTGGCGCTTGGCCCTGCCATGCGCTTAAACAGGGTGTGATTGTGAAACTCTCCCCTCATGATCTACGTAATATGATTACTCATAAACGTGGATCGGGACAGATGACCTCCATGCACAATACGCCAACCATAGGGCATTCTTGTGCCATGGTCTCAATCAATTGCTTCTGCTGCAAAACAACGGCTGCACCACCAAGGCGGTCCGTGTTCCAACGACTGCAACCAGCTGCACCTATCCGACATCGCCTCAGAAAAAGAGTGCCAACCGATGATGAGACAGAACCTTCGGTCGCCTCATGCTATGTTATTTCTAACTCCCATGCATCAGGGAGAAAGGCGAGCACCACCAACTCTTCGACCTAGACTGGCCCATCAAAAAGTCGATCGAAGAAGAACCAGTAAGTAACCCCGTCAATCGGGGTATTCCAGGGAACTCGGTTGAGGATGAAAGCTCCAACAATGATACAAGCTGAGGGTAGTCTGACCCCGACTATCCTCGATAACCCCTCATTCGAAGATGAGGGCATCCACCATGGCACTGACACCGAAGCAGCTGGTGGTAGCCAGTACGAAGTGTCAGAAGAAGAAGCTCTTAGACCAAAATTCCCACAAGAAAGCGAGGCTAAAAGCGAAGCATCAATCGATCCACCCACTTCTACCCATGTCTTGCCCGTCTACATGGCGGGGGGTGGCGACAAAGAAGAGATCGACACTTCAGTGTGGATCTCGTTCGGCGCATGGACACCTTGGAAGATGGCCTCAAGACCCTCTCCTCCACCATGTAATCTTTGACCCCAATGATGTTTGAGATTCGAAATACTTTAAGTTCATAACCTTTGACAAGGGCGCTTGTATCTACTAGCCTCAATCACAGGGCTAACGGAGAGTCCAGTATACCCCTCAATGGGTATCTTCCGGAACAGATCATCACACCGCCCCTCGTACATCAACTCCATCAGGGGCTGAGCTTCACACTTTATCTCCCTCACATTCTCCTAGCTCTACAAAGGAGTTGGCTAAGATGGTAAGAGATATGTGCGATCGCTTTGAAGCGTAGAACAAACAGGTGAAATGCCAGAATTTCGGGATCCAGCAACCTTACCCTCCTGAATGGAACAAAGTGGTTTATCCTCCAAAATATAAACCACAAACACTTATGCCATTCGATGGGAAGGAGTCTACCCGCCGATATCTGACCTACTTCTACTATGTGACAGGACATCTCCTAAAGGAAGATGCCCTGCTTACAAGTTTGTTCATCGGGGCATTGAAGGGAGTCACCTACAACTGGTACTGCAGTCTCCCTGATAACTGCATATCCTCCTTCGACGACAAAGCACATCTGTTCCTTGATCGATTCTACGACGGGGGAAAGGACATGACAATGTCGTCTCTTATAGAAGTGCGCTAGACGGAGAAAGAAACTGTTCGAGCCTTCATCGAACGCTTTCGTCAGGCATGCTTGAGATTACCAACTGGTATCCCAGAACATGTGTTGATCGACTCATATAGCATAAACATGACGCCAGCCATCAAACTCTAGCTCGACTCCGCCCAGCCTCCTGATTGGAGTTCGTTGATCATCGGAGTCAAAGCTGCCAAAAAAGGCACTCAATGTACGACTTCTGGGGTTAGCTTTCCTGCATTCGATACAAGGGAAAATGCGTCCGCCACCAACAACAGTGGTCACGATCCCAAGGAAAAGCAAGTATTGACTGTCAACGCCTCAAAAAAAGCACAAGGGCCCACTCAGAAACCACCGCCCGCACCAAGAGTGAAGGAGGTCTACTCCTTCAACGGCGAAGACACCCTACAGCTCTTCGAAATGCTGAAATAGAGCGACAAGATCAAGTTGTCTGATCCAAAGAGTCATAACGAGGTCGACAGGGTAGGCGACCCGAGGTACTGTCACTACCATCGGTTCGTCGGACATCCGACTCAAGACTGCTACATCTTAAAGAACTACATACCATGCATGATCAATGTGAACGTCATCTCGCTCGATTATGAAGAGAAGAAAGTCTCGGCCAACATGGTGTCACTCCAGTTTTGCACCTTACCGCCTACTGAAGCTCAAGATGGCGTCGTCCCTATCCCGAAGGCGACAATGGAAGTGATCAACCTTCTGCCAACTCGTGACAATATAAGCGGACTAGTACCACTCGCGACATCCCGAGGAGAGATCATGTGGGTTCATCTGGATCTCACTCCAGAACTGACTCAACCGGGGGTACATCCTACCTCCAAAGCCAAAGGTAAGAAGACCAAGTCTTACTGAATGGTGACTTCCTCTCCTAAGGAAGCACTGCCCGTACAAACACGTTCAGAGCAGAATGCTCATCAAGAGAAAGCTCCAGTCGAAGTGACGCCTCTTGTCACTACTACAGCTGCCCAAAAGAAGGTCCATTCCAACCGCCAGCAGCTGACAAACTGAAACAGAAGGAGGCCTATTTCGACATGCCTCTATGAAAAGTCAATGCTCCGGGGTTGACCAAACCCTACAACTTCGACATACTAGCCCAAATCGCCAGTACTTTAGCTCGGCTGTCCCTGTTCGAGCTTCTATAATTATCCAAAAATACTCGAAAGGCTCTATGTGAAGCATTGAAGGATGTTAAGTCCTTTATTAGCCAAATCAAGCAGCCTAAAGATGATCCAACAGCACGTTTGCACTGCTGCAGTGTAATGGAGATCATCCCCAACATCACTTTCACTCAGCAAGACATGCTGCTCAAGAACAACCCACACAACAGACCGTTGTATTATACAGGGTATGTCGGCGGCATCAATGTGGATCAAATGCAGATCGACCCCGAGTCATCCCTCTACATTATCCTCGGACTCTGCTCCACATATTAGGATCCCGATGCATCGTCTGACCGTATCCCATACTACAATCAGTGGCTTCAACGCTAGTAAGAGTGAACAACTGGGCAAGATCTGGCTCAAATGTCATATCGGTGATCTCCAGACCGAGGTGACTTGCTATGTCGTAGATACGGACGTCAACTACAACATCCTGTTGGGGCGCCCATGGATAAATGAATACATGATGGTGCCATCTACCTTTCACCTATGTATGAAATATATATCCACCAACGGCATAGTCAGAATGGGGTTTACTGATGTCGATCCCTTCAGAGGGATTGAGGACTTTTTCACCGACTCTGATCTTTATAAATTAATTCACTTAGACGACAAAGCCAACAATGTCGACGACGAAGCAGAAGTCGAAGCTGAAGCTGACACTGAAGCAGAAATGATTACCAGTGCCCTTTTGAAGGTGCGACAAAGGCGAAACCTCCCTAAGCATCGGCCCCTATCATAGTAAAGTTATACGGAAGGGCACCAGTCTTCTTAGCTGAAACAACAACCGAAGCCCCTTTGAATATACAACTCAAGAGGAGATCTCCCCAAGTGTCAGCTCCTATCGTAGCTAAGTTGTACAAAAAAGCACCAGTCTCTAAGGCGTCAGCTGAGGCGCCTCTCAAAGTAAAGCTTAAAGGGAAACCTCCCCAATCGTCTTCTCCCCTTATGGTCAAGCTACAAGGGAAGGCCCCAACGTCTCTCTCAACACAGACTTAACAGCCGGTACGGGTCAAGCTCCTGATGAACTCTCCCAAACCGCCCAAGGTTGCTCCATTGCTCACTAACGAAGAACTGTGAGAGTACATATCGGCCAATGTTGACGCCCTATCCTTCGATGATGTAATTCTCTGGGACAAGATCCCATATTTTATAAATAAAAGGCTGTCTTTGAATTATTCTAGTCTTCCACATTGGAATGTCATGTATACCTTAGACAATGCCTTACAGTCGTTGAAAACACAAATAATGACTGCCAATCATGTAAATCGAGTCATCATGTATCAAAGAGTCTGTTAATATTCTACCTTAAAATTAGGACGAGAAACCTATCATCTTTGGCAAGGTCGAGTGCCATCAAGAACTCCCACCTGTTGAGCCAGAACTTGATACCGGTAGAACGCAAGTGTATCGGTACACCGATCAAGCAAAGTACCTTATCCAGAAGATGGACTACGACTTGAAAAGTGGCCAAGGTCTGAACTATGGTAGAGGCCGACGTCTTCCTTTACGGCTCCCAGTTATGAAGGAGAAGTCACAAGACTATTACCACCGTACTCGATCGGGAGTGGGCTATACCACGCCTCCAACAAACCCTGAAAGTTCAGAAGCATAAAAGGCCATACACTCTAACTCATCTGAAGCCGCAACCTGGGATTCTGATACCAGCATCGGCCCAATATTCAGAAAAGTGTTGTCAGCCAACATGACATCCACATATTCTTCGAAAGAGGAAGATGATGATCAAGAGGTAGAATTCTTCGAATAAAAACCCTGGGCTCAACGCTTGGGTGCATAATGGGAATCTCTCTTTAAACTACGAGAACCCCGAACTAAAGATAAAGTCGAGCAGATCGACTTAGGGCGTGAATCCTCATCCAGACCCATCTTCATTAGCAAAAGTCTGGCAGAAGAGGATCGGGAATCCCTGATTCAACTAGTCAAAGAATACATCGACGTCTTTGCCTTGAGTTATGAAGACATGCCGGGTCGGAACCCACAAATCGAAATGCACAAGCTTAATTCTTACCCAATGCTAAGCCTGTTAAGCAGCAACAGCAACGCTTCCGTCCTAACATCATATACGCTATTGACAAAGAAATAGAAAAACTCTTGGTCAACGGGATTATTCGCGAAGAACAACACCCAGATTGGATGGCTAATATCGTTCCCGTCACTAAAAAGAATAGGAAAATTCGAGTCTGCATCGACTTATGGGACCTCAACTCAGCTTGCCCGAAAAATGAGTTCCCACTTCCAATCATCTATATAATGATCGACAACACATGTGGCTTTGAACGCGTGTCCTTCATAGATGGATATTCAGGCTACAACTAGATCAAGATGTTCCCTGATGATAAGAAACACACGTCATTCAGGACTCTAAACCGGGTTTACTGCTACACAGTGATGCCCTTTGTCTTGAAGAATATAGGTACTACATACCAACGAGCCATGAGCACCATCTTTTGCTAACACCTCTGCAAGATAATTGAATGCTATGTCGATAACATCTCTGTCAAAAGCCGACTACGAGGTGATCACTTATAAGATTTGAAGACGGTCTTCGATCTTATGCGGGCACATCAACTCAAGATGAACCCTGCTAAATCCTTCCTTGGAATTTCTAGCAACAAATTACTGGGCTTCATTATTACTGCAAAAGGCATTCATGTGGATCCTGAGGAGACCAGAGCTATCCTTGACATGGACCCTCCAAATAACCTTAGAGAACTTCGAGGCCTACAAGGTTGTCTCACATACATCTGAAGATTTATCGCAAACTTTTCCGAAAGATGCCAACCCTTTACAAAACTCATGAACAAGGGAGTCTCCTACGTCTGGAGAGAGGAATGTCAGAAGGCATTTGACGACATCAAGGCTTATCTCAGAAGTCCCCCAGTCCTGGTAGCACCAGAATTAGGCAAACCATTTTTGCTCTACGTCCGTGCGATGAATCATTCTCTCGGCACTATATTAGCTCAGAACAATAATGCTGGCTACGAGCAAGCTATCTACTACCTCAGCAGGACAATGATCAAGATCGGACACCGGTACAATCCTGTCAAAAAAAATGTCTAGCTCTAGTATTTGCCATCCAAAAGACTCATCATTATGTGGGGTAGAAGGTCCATGTCATCTTCCGAGTCAATCCACTGAGAGTTCTCATGACAAAGCCGGGTACACTAAACTCTCGATTGGCTACTTGGGCGATACTATTGACACCATATGATATAGAATTTATCCCGCAAAAAGCTGTGAAGGGCCAAGCACTGGCGGACTTTCCAGCGGCACATCCGATTTCGGAATCGTCTAAACTCTATGAAGATATTCTAGATGAGGTGTTAGAGTCCAACGTCACCGAAGAAAACCCCGTTTGGCGAATGTTCTTCGAAGGTGCTTCAATAACAGGCCCCAAGAGTCAGATCATCACAGGAGTGGGGGTCGTCTTGATCTCTCCCGACAAGTTGGTCATCCTGCATGCCTACTCCCTCTCGGAGCCATGCTCCAATAATATAGCAGAGTACGATGCCCTCATCATGCGGATCCAGTTAGCAAGACAATTAGTGGTAAAATACTTCGAATATTATGGCGACTCAAAACTCGTCATCAATCAAGTTCGAGGACAATACGAGGTGCGCCACGAGGACCTCATCCCCTACCACAAGGTAGCCTTAGACATCATCTCAACCTTCACCGAGTTCTTCATAAAACATGTACCTCGACTACAAAACCTGTAGGCTCATACTCTGGCTGGCCTTGCAGCCTCATTGGCAGCACCCATCGGGACTCAACACTTTGTTATGGTGATTGGTCGGGATTTAGCATGCCCCAAAAATAATCTGTGCATGTGTTTGAATTATGACATGCCTGCAGATGTCAGTATCAACGTCAAAGACTGGCGGTTTCCATTTATCGACTTTGCAGTCTACGGAATCCTTCTAGACGACCCGAAGGAAGCAGTCTCTGTTAAAAGGTGCTCCCTCCGATTCTACTACGATACGGCCACCAAAATAATGTACTGGTGCTCCTACGACGGGCTTCTCCTCCTATATCTATCGAATGAGAAGGCAGCCGAAGCTCTTCGAGAAGCTCATGACGTGACTTATGGGGCTCATCAACCTGGTCCTAAGCTACAGGACCAACTCCGATGAATGGGCTATTACTAGCCTACTACGATGGTTGATGCTACTGAATATGTAAAGAAGTGTCATGCCTGTCAGCTCCATGCAGACTTTATCAATAGACCGTTGAAACCTCTACACCCTACGATCGCCTCCTGGCCATTCGAAGCCTGGGGTATAGACATAGTAGGACTAGTCACCCCTTCCTCATCCAGGGGATACCGCTTCATCCTGGAAATTATCGACTACTTCTCAAAGTGGACGGAAGCAGTACCGCTGACGGAGATGAAGAGCTCCAAGGTGGTCAGTTTCATCAAACATCACATCATCTACCATTTTTGGGAACCTCGGAGGATCATCCACGATAATGGATCGCAATTCATCAGCCATGTGTTCAGCAGGTTCTGTGATAAAAATTGTATTCAGAACGTGGCATCAACCACCTATAATTCGATAGCAAACAGGTTGGCTGAAGCTTTCAATAAAACAATTGTCAAGCTACTCAAAAAGGTCATGTCATCTAACAAACGCAACTCAAACAAAAAACTAGGCAAATGCCTTTGGGCCTACCACACAATGGTACGGACCCCAACGGACAACACACCATTCTTCCTGGTTTATGGAAGCAAAGCGGTACTGCCTCTAGAAATCCATATCCCCATACTAAAGGTGGCTATCACGAACCAGCTGATAGAAGAAGACAATCAACGTCACCGTCTGCAAGAGTTAGAGGCGTTGGACTAGAAACGTCTCTTGGCTCAATAATGCATCGTGCTCTACCAAGCTCGTACTTCACAAGCCTTCAATAAAAAGGTCAAACAAAGGACTTTTCAAGTGGGTGACCTTGTTCTGTCAGTCAGAAGACCAATGGTGATGATTCACAAGACGCCAGAAAAGTTTGAACCCAAATGGGAAGCTTCATCATAGAGATGGTATACTTTAACGACGCGTATCGACTTGCCAAACCAAATGTAGACTTGTTAATGATGCCAATCAACGGCAAGTTCCTACAGAAGTATTATGCCTGAGATCCCTCAACATGTAGTTCTTATAGAGTTTACCCCCTCCCAATTCTTTCATAATCATATACTTCCGGAGCCCAGTTGTTCTATTACATTCTCTTCCAGTAGAAAACACTCATGTCTATATCACCTCTGAATTGTTTCACTAAATCTACACAATGCTAAATCTTATATTTCGTAAGATCATGCTAAAATATATGTTTACCACATCTATATTACCTCTAAGTAAAACTTTCATCCAATAACCCCACGTTGTTACACCCCAATCATAGAACATCCATGTTCATATCACCTCTGAGTTGTTCTACCTACCTTCACCAAGTTTATTCCTACCACGTCCACATCACCTCTGAGTAGGAAAATTCTACCATCATCTCCATATTTACCACGTCCATATCACCTCTGAGTAAATATGCTGTTTCTCTCTCTCAACTTATTATCTGTACCTAGAAAATAAGATGTGCACAGACTCAATCCCACCATGGTGCATATACAGGACTAATGTCCATGCACAATGGGAGAAAGCTTCGGCGCATCATCAGGACCAAATTCTATGTGCGTCAGCAGAAGGAAGCTTCGACACATTATTAGGACCAAAGTCCATGCACGTCAGCAGAAAGAGGCATCGACGCATCATCAAGACAAAGTCTATATGCGTCAGCTCAAAGAAGCCTAGGCGCATCGTCAGGATATGGCTCATTCAGCCGCGTCCATACGCTTCAACTGTGTTATACCAAACATTCTGTGCAAAATCTCCCAAGGCAGTAGTTCACCCATCGATCACCTCCGGCAGCACTTCGGCGTGCGTCGTTTTGACTGTGGGGGCCTCCTCGACGTCAACCTCGACGGACTTCTTGCCCTAGCCTCTGCCTCGGCCAACACCGCCATGGGGAGTCTTGGGGGCCACCTCGGCTAGGGTTTTTGAAGGGAAAAAATCTCTAAGGAAGAAGGAAGAAAGAAAAGAACTTTCTCTTTCATCAGGCACCTATTTAGAGGCTCTGTCACGCGTGTGAACCGATGAGACGTGACATCAGCAGCAGGCTCTTTGGGTCTCATAAAACCGACGGCTCTATATCTTCAAAAAGATCATCAATATCACTTCGCAAAATAATGCATTATCTTTTTGGACATTTAAAATCAAGAAGAACATACGCCAACACGCATATGCGTCGAGCGGCCATGCGTCCAGACATAGTATGCACCTAGAACATCTACTACCCATGCTTCTTGTTCAAAGTATTCCAAAACTTGACAGAAAGTTTTGAAAACTTTGAAGGGGGTCTTATAGAAGCATGGAAATTGTGGGCGCATCAAGGGCCAAAACCCTTATGCGCTTCAAAACGGCATACGCCCTGAAGTATTATGCGCCACAGAATGTTATATACAGAGGAACTCAAAATAGAACACTCGGCACAGCAAAGGAAAGGGAGATATAAAAATTAGGCTTTTATTGCATATGAGAGTCTATTACATGTTAAAACTCTTTGTCACAATAAAAACTCTACTACAAAGAAGAAAGCCTAAAAAACTTCAGTTAGGCGCATCACTCAGATATTTTGTCTAGGCACATCACTCAAACGTCTCAGCTTGGTGCATCACTCAAACGTCTCAGCTTGGCGCATCACTTTGACGACTCAGCTAGGCACATCATCCCGTCCGTCAGAGTGAATCACTTCATCGCCAACATACGAGTGCTTCGGCTAATGACGTAGTTATAGAGCAGAACGGGGCAGTCTACTATAACCCCGATCTTTGGATGTAACAGGCACCTTACCTGCGACACTTCAAGAATAACAAAAATTGGAGCACGGCAAAACCTAAACCCAATAATCAACATCATGGCACACAGTCGTTGAAGTGCAAGAACATGAACAGCCAACTCGGCATATCTTATTCTTCTAAAGGAGTTTATCGTCAAAGCTTCTTCGAACGAGGAGATCTACAACCCACAGTGCAACATCTCGCCAAGGAGGAGGACTGGTCAAGTTTGTTGACCCAAACTGGATTACAGTCAACCTGATTTAGAGAATTAACAAAATAATAATTGATATGATCCAATATGACACATCAAGTTCAAGACAAGACATCATGTACGATCCAATACAACGTATCAAGTTCAAGACAGACGTCGTCAACAAAGCTGTTACATTACAAATTTATTTGTTCTCAATCTGTAATTTTTTAATTTATTGAGTCTAGAAAAATGTGCGTTGAGTCGCACTGAGTCATCTCTACCCGTAGACATAATTCTCCAAGCTCCACCAAACAAAACAAAACAATCCCTGAACCAAACCAAACCACTCAAGCCCATTTAGAACTTCTGGTCTGAGTAAGACAGAGTTCGGGCCGAACTCTGCCTAAGACAGAACTCGGGCCAAGCTCTTTCTCCTAAAAATTAGCAACCTAATTTTTAGGAACACCCTTCTACGAGCTGTCCAACATTCAAATTTTTTAATATTTGGGACAAAATTCTGGCCGAACTCTACCTCACCTAATTGGTATAAATAGGGCTTGATTTCTCTCATTTTATATCATCTTACAGTCTCAATCTTCTAAGCCTTATACATTCTAAGTCTTACTCTTCCAATCTACTAGCCACAAAACTTCCTAAGTTCAAGGTGCTCAGTACGACTCAGCTAGAAGTTATGTTCAAGAGTGTAGAAGCATGAAAAAGAAGAGAAAAATGATCCATGCGGCCAAGGAGCCTCATGCGGCTCGAAGAGCCCATGCGGCCCAGGAGTCCCATGTGGCTCAAACACATAGAAAACTCGAGTAAACTCCATGCGGCCCACAGAGAGAGGCCACGTGGCCTTTAAAGCAGCTGTGCCCAACGTTTGGATGCATTTAATGCTCTGACGGCTGACAGACCTGACAGATGACAACCCTGACATAAAGTAATCATGATGACTGACACAAGAGCACTATCTTCCTAGGGAACTGGAGAAAATCTTCGCAGACGTGGCACTATCCACCAAGCTTCGAGGCAAGTCTATGCGGCCAGACTAGACGAGTTCATGCGGCCAGTGCAGAGAAACCTATGCGGTTCAACCATGAAGGTCCGCCATGCGGCTCGTTCATAAAAATATTCGTGCGGCTCGGTCATGACAATCTTCATGCGGTTCGAGTATAGAGACTACCCATGCGGCTCGGCCATGAAGACTCTCATACAGCTCGGCCATGAAGACCCCCATGCGGCTCGGTCATGAACATATTCATGTGGCACGGTCATGACAACCTTCATACGGTTCGAGTATAGAGACTATTCATGCGGCTCGGTCATAAAATCTTTCATGCGGCTCGGTCATGACGACCTTCATTGCGGCCCAAATATGAACGCTCCTCATGCGGCTCAACAATGATGATAGGGCACGTGTCCTATAGATAATCAAATTTTGGGTCAGATCACAATAATTTGGGACACGTGGCATGAGAATGAATTAAATTGATTCATTTAGATTTGTGGACATCTGCAAATCATCATGATGGGGATTTATTGTAATCAACATTAATTACTGACATGATTTGGCATAATCCTCATTAATGGCCCAGATCCATCACGCTCAAGATTAATGGCCCAGATTGATCATTTACCAGGCCGTCGCCACTTTGAGAATAGGCAATCATTGCAAACCCTAATGATGCCCCCTACTATTATAAATAGCAAGGTGCCATTCCCTTGCAAAAGAGAGGCTACCTCCAATAATCAGAGAGAAAATACACAGAGATCAATCCAGAGAGAGAGAAGCCAGAAGAGCAATACGAGAAAAGCAAGAAGAGCATTTCTTTGTCAATGCCAAGCATCTCGTCACAGGAGCCAAGGCTACGTCCGATCGTCCAAGGAGTAAGGCAGAGCTGTCGTCGCTTTCCCGAGCCTCTACCGTCACCCCCCAGAATCAAAAATAAACAATTGTACTTCAATTGTTGTACTTAGATTTTCGTCCCTAGGCTTTCTTTGTACAAGCGAGTTTGTAACGTGAAGTAAAAGTCCAGTCCTTCCATAAAACTGTTCTGCTCTTTTATATTTCATGGCAAACACGATGGCAACTCTGCTGGGGACAAACTTCTCCATGGCTGAGGAGTTGGTGACGCAATCGGACGCAGCCAAACTTGGCTCCACTGAACAGATGATGGTCGCCCGGTTCGACCAACAGGCGTTTGAAGAAATGCTCTCCGACAAGAGCGCTGGCCCAGTCCAGAAGCGAGCCCGCACAAAGAAAGCCCGCAAGGAGTGGGGACCCCGATCATTCACTCCTACTGAAGCTCTTACAGAGATACCCTCTGTTGCTTAAAACGGCGGAGAAGACTCTCCTGCGGCCCCACTTCAGACCATAGACGACTCTGTTGTCCCCAAGTCCGGCAGAAGAAAATACTATAATGCTAGACTTGTAGGGGCAAAGAGGAACTCTATGCGATCAGAGCCGCATAAGGGTGCTAGCCGCATGGAGAAAACTCATGCGGCTACATCCGCCAGCCGCATGAAAAAAACTCATACGGCCACATCTGTCAGCCGCATAGCTTATGCGGCTACAGTTGCCAACCGCATGGATGAAACTTATGCCGTTACTGAAGTCAATCGCTTGCAGAAAACCCATGCGACCATAATTACTAACCGCATGCGGCCAGCCTGCACGGTCGTGACTCCTAGTCGTACAAGAACAACTCACCCGACAACTAAAGACAGCCGCATGCAGACAGCCTGCACGGTTTCCAATCCTGGCCGCATAGCGTCTGTTCCACGCTTCTCTCGATCAGTCTTCGACCGTCTCTCATACGGTCCTGACCCTGATGGTTCTCTGGATGATAAGCCAGACTCTGTGGTATTCAACTTTGACTCTTCCTATTACGCACCCGCAAGTGCTAAAAGGAAGAAGTCTAGGGCAGCGCGGGCTCATCAAGCCCAGTTAGCTACCCCAACCTCTGACTATCAGGGCGTCCCGCTGATTATCATGCTGGCCTCTAATGGAAAGTTGTATAAAGCTACTCGTACCCTGCCCCCTGCGGCCAATAGGTAGGATAGTCATCAAGCATCTCCCAATAACGAACGAAGGCAAGTATACGAGCTACCTTCAATCAGGGAGCAGGCGGAGGCCTACACACTCGCGTGCCCGAAATTCCCGAGCCAGCAAAGCAAGTGACTTGCGTGAGGCCATCCTCTACAAACGCAAGGAAAGAGAAGATGCATCGGTGTACAAAGAGTCCTTCCACGGACGTCACTGCACCCAAGTCATCATCAACTGCTGCTGCAATAGCACGACGATACAAGAAGACCGACAGTCTATCTTTCAAAGACTGCAACAGCCATTTTCAGAAGACGAGGCACTACCCTCGTCTTCTGCAACTCTGCTCGAAAGACCCCGCTGATGGAAGGGGAAAGAAGACGAATGTTCCCAGCCCGAAGATCTCAACCACTGCGACTAAAAGACTGTCGTCTAAGCGGGTGCCCACCACCGGAGTTTTCCAAGGTACTCGCTCTAAGACGAAATTTGCTACAGTGGGGATTCGTCGTCTATAATGCAGGGGGTTGCTGGGGCTGGGGGTAGCACCCCTCCGAGCCTCCACAGCAACCCGATGTTCCAAGAAGACGAGTCGGGGGAGACAACTCTCCCATCGGATGTAGCAAACCTCGACGTCCCCGAGGACGTCCACAACTCCCATGACGAGGCGAACTCGGAGACTGGGGGTACTGTTCCTTCCGAGTCTGAGTCAGAAGGGAGTATACCTACATACCCCAATGACTTCTCGCTACAGGGATACGATTCAGAGGGCACTTCCTCCACCGCTCCGTCTATCTCTCCTCATATGAAGACGGTATTCATGACAGACAGCAACCAAGGTGGTTCCTGGGATCGCCAACGCATCGACACTCAAGGGCCATACTACATGCCTTGGTCAAGTCTGTAGACGAGATCAAAGCGGCCCTTTCAAATCTCTAAGGAGGGACGCTTGGCCAAACAAGTGTAGGTCCCGCGGTTAATGCGGACTCGAACTCAGTAGCATTGAACCCGGGCAACAGTCCTTCCGAAGTAACGGCCCCCACCGCTGTGGATGAGGCCCGCGAAGCAAGAAGAGAGGTCCAAGAGCTTCGAGCCATGTTCCACGCTCGAGAAAACTCTCAAGACCTCAGAATACTGTAACAATACCCTGCTGCATGGAGGGATGTTCCATTCCCACCAAGATATAAGCCGTTCAATATCAATCCTTATGATGGCAAGACCTCAGCAAGTCGGTACATCACTTACTTTGAGGTCACCACCGACCATCTGCCCCATGACGATGCCATTCTCACACTTATTCATCGGGGCATTGGAAGGAGTCACCTTCGACTGGTATCGCAATCTGTCGGACAACTGCATCCACTCCTTCGCCGGCTTCAAGTGCATATTCTTGGAGAGATTCTACGAAGTAGGGCAGGACATCACCATGTCCACCCTCGTCGTCGAAGGGAGAGAGAGCTCACAAGGAACTACATCGAGCGGTTCCGCCAAACCGCCATGAAGTTGCCCTCTAGAAATCCAGATTCCTCCTTGATTGATATTAGCCAAAAGACTCCTCCCACCAATCATTTTCTGGATGGGCGAAAGTCAATTCAAGGACTGGAAGACGTTCATCATCAGCGCCACAAGCGCCGAAGAACGATTGAAGAAGGCTCGCGAGCTGGGATTGCATATCTCGGACGGAGAGAACAAGGGCAAGTGTCCTAACAACAATAATGACAATGGGGTAGTCCCTCCAACAATCGGGACGGCAGGGGCAAGCAGGCTATGGTGGCCGACACGACACAAAAACCTGAGCCAAAGCCGACAGACAAACAATGGCCGTAAATCACTTACTCCTTCGAAGACGGTCATGTCAAGCCCATCTTGGACATGCTCATATAAGGGGACAGAATTCAGCTTCCTCCACCAAGACGGGAACTGCGGCCGGCAGAGATGGAGAACCCAAAGTACTGCCATTATCATCGCTACGTCCACCATGCTACACACGACTGCTACCAGCTAAAACGGTACATCCAAAACCTCATCGATTCGAATGCTCTGGCTATCGATTTTGAAGAGGTAACCGTGGCAGCCAACATGGTGTCCATACAATTCGGCAGCTTTCCTCCGACGGAAACTCAAGACGGGGTGGTCCCCATCCCTCTGGCGACAATGGAGATTGCTAATCTTCTACCTCCCCGAGATCAGGCTGCTGGTCTAGTGCCCCTTACCACATCACGAAGGGAGGTCATGTGGATCCATCCAGACTTGGTATCAGAAGTGACTCAGCCCACACCATCTTCCACCTACAAGAAGAAAAGTAGAAAAGTCAGGACCTGCCACTAATCTCGACAGACATCGAGGAAGCTACAGCCGTCGTCACGCGGTCTGGGGCGCAATCCCAACCTGTGGTTGACAATCCAGCTGAAAATTATCAACCCACTACAAATGATGCTCCGGGACTGGCTCAGCCTTCGACGACCGACAAGCCTAGGCCGAGGGTCGACAAATCCCTCCAAAAAGAGCAGCCCAAGGGCTGGAGAGGCCCTACAACTTCGACATCTTGGCATAATTGGCCAACATACCGGCCAACTTGTCATTATACGAGCTCCTGAGACTCTCCAAGGATGTTCGTGCGGCTTTGAGCGATGCACTCCAAAACGCCGACGCATACCTGGCTCAAGTTAACCTCACGGGAGAAAACCCGCCTGCAGATCTCCAAGACAGCATCTGCACGGGAGCAATGCCCAACATCGTCTTTACTCCGCAGGACATGCTCATCAAAACTAATCTGTACGATCGCCCACTATACTACTGGATACATCGACGACGTAAAGGTGGATCGGATCCACATCGATCCTGGCTTTTCCATAAGCATTATCCCGAAGGGTCTGCTATATTATCTTCGCATCCCAATGCATCGTCTAACGCCTACAAGCACCGCCATCAACGGTTTCAATTCGGGCATGAGCTACCCTATTGGGAAGATTCGTCTGAAGTGTCAAATTGGCGACCTCCAATCTGAAGTCACCTGCTACGTCATAGATGCAGACACTTCTTACAACATCCTCTTGGGGCGTCCGTGGATACACGATTATATGATCGTGCCTTCCACGCTGCACCAGTCCTTCAAATATGTTGACAAATACGGCTTCGTGAGGACGGAATTTACTGATATCGATTCCTTCAAAGGGGTCGAATCTTACTACTCAGACTCTTGCCTGTACGAAAAATCGAAGAAGCATCTTGGTGAAGAAGATGTACAGCTAGTACCGAGACAGCCACAAGATCATAAGAGCCTCTGACGATCCACCTCCAAGCTCGTAAACCGGGCAAGTCTGCACCCCTTACCGCCACTCTGCGTAAGGACGTAATCAGCCTCTCGGCACAAGAGAGATGATAATCCGGCTGCCAAGGTCTGGCCAAGTGCCAAGATCCACAACGGGGCTACTAACAATCAGACGGTCGAGAGTCGGTCAGCCCCAAACGGAGAAGCTTAATCCCTCCGACAAGCCACTAACGATACGCCTTCCCAAGAAGGGTCGTCACCCCGATTCAAGGTCTGACACTTCTAGTGAACCAGCCACTCCTCGCCCCATATCGAGTACCAAAGTGGGGGTCGCTAGTCTGCCAACAACTCCACGCTCAGCTCCATCAACTGAACCGCTGACGATCAAGCTCCCCAGGTCGTCCTCTCAGTCTTCATTCACAAAGGGGTAGCCGAAGAGGAACCAGAGCTAACCAAGTATGTGGCTGCCCATACTGATGTTCCCTCCGCAGATGATGTAATCCCCCTAGAAAAGATACCTTATTTCATCAATAAAGGGCTATCTTTGAACTACCTCGAGCTTAATAAGCTTTGTACAATGTACGCTATGGAACACGGTATAGGCACTCACCTACACACACAGGTGACAAATGTCAACACCACAATCCAGCTTACTCCAGCAGAAGATGCTTACCGAATAATCGAGGGAGGGGACCATCCAATCATCTTCGACCGGAAGGACGATCTGCATCCCTTCACCATAGAAGAAGTCGACCTTGGATCGGATGCCGGGAGACTATCTCTGTATCATTATAGCCCCCAATCTAAATATCTCATACAGAAACAGGGGTATGATCTGGAAACGACGCCAAGCCTAAACTATGGTTCTGGACGACGATTACCTTTGAAGCCCCCGGTCCCGGCTGGCAAACCACGGGACTACTATAGCAAGACTCGATGTGGATTAGGGTATGTAACACCCACGACGACCGCTGAAAGCTCAGATGAAGAATGTGACTGGCATTCACATTCGATCGGGTTACCAAATTCTGACTCGGATACCAGCATCAGAGACATATTCAGACAAGTCCTGTCAGTCAACATGGCATTCGTCGACGCTTATGAAGAAGATGAAGATATTCCGAAAATCCTCGAGCTAGAGTCGTGGGCCCAACAGCTAGATGAACAATGGAAAAAGTATTTCGAGCAAAGAGAACCTCCCACTGAGGATGAGGTCATACAAGTTAATCTTGGTGATGAAGCCTCCCCAAAACCAATCTTCAGCAGCCAGAGTCTGACAGATGAAGAGCGAGAGTCGCTGCTCCAACTCGTCAAAGAGTATATCGATGTGTTCGCCTGTAGCTATGAAAATATGCCAGGATTGGACCCCGAGATCGCACTCCACAAACTCAATATTCGTCCGGATGCAAAACCTGTCAAACAACAGCAACGACAGTTTCGCCCCGATGTCATGAATGCTATTGAAGCCGAGGTCAACAAACTGATAGCCAGTGGCTTCATTCGTGATGAGCAGCATCCATACTGGGTAGCCAACATCGTACCAGTTCTCAAGAAGAATGGGAAGATCCGAATATGCATTGACTTCCGGAATCTGAATGAGGCCTGCCCTAAAGATGAATTCCCTCTCCCTATCACAGATATTATGATCGACAACACCTGCAGCTTAGAACGTATGTCCTTCATGGATGGCTGCTCAGGATACAACCAGATTAAGATGTTCCCCGACGACGAGAAGCACACATTATTCCAAACACCGATTGGTACATATTGCTACACCGTTATGCCTTTCGGTTTAAGGAATGCTGGCGCTACTTACCAGAGAGCTATGAGCGTCATCTTTAGAGACCACTTGCGCAAGACAGTGGAATGCTACGTCGACGACATCGCCGTCAAAAGCCGTTCGAAGAAAGATCATCTGCAAGATCTCAGGACAGTGTTCGACCTAATACGAGCACACAACTTAAAGATGAACCCTACGAAATCATTCTTGGGTGTCTCTAGTTTGAAATTCCTGGGTTTCGTCATCACTTCTCAGGGCATTCACATCGACCCCAAGAAAACAAGGCAATTATGGAGATGGGTCCCCCGAGAAATCTCTGTGAACTCTGAGGCCTCCAAGGCAGGCTAGCTTACATCAGGAGATTCATCTCTAATCTCTCCGGACGAAGTCAACCATTCACCCTGTAATGCCCCAGTCCCAAAATACTTAGGACTAGGTACGTATCCATGCCAGCTGCATACATACGAAGTATACTCCAATATAAAACCTCGTATGAATACATAAGTTGTAAAATACAGTAAATCCAGAATAACTAAATCTCATCCACTAGATAAATAAATGATATAAGAGCAACTTTGAATTTTCATGTATACAATCATTGGGCGGAGACAAAGTCCTCTACCAACTATCTCAAATAAAATGTACAAGAAGTGATCGATAAAATAACGAGACGAACCAAGCGCAATCGTCTTCGAAAGAATGGAGAAGATCACGGCCTTGGCTAGAACACCTACAAATTCACAGAAGCACACACCTGGAGAGATAACCAGGTCCTCAGAGGACGTAACAAGACACATAATATTATGCCATATAAACTGAATAAATATTGCTCAAATAAAAAGGGATGCCTGTAATAGGGTACCTAACCGTACTATAGTGAATGCAATAAGAAAACCTTTGACGCATGGGCCGGATCAGGAAAATCAGGAATCAGGACTGTACCTCCCACTGGAGATAATCGGCAATCAGGACCGTACCTCCCACTGGAGATAACCGGCTATCAGGACCGTACCTTCCACTGGAGATAACCGGCTATCAGGACCGTACCTCCCACTGGAGATAACCGGCTATCAGGGCAGTACATATATGACCCATATATTAAGGAACTGTTCTTTCTGCCCAATGTCTATTATGTTGTATCCACAACATAAATCCTCTATTAACCGCTAAGTCAAACTAAGCATGCAACCTCTATTAGCGGTTATTCCTATTGCACGGCTTGTATGTACTGGTGACCAGCCAATCACGCACGTCCGTGTTCTACATGCGACACACAACTTCGTGGTACAACGTGTCAAGGCCATGAATGCAACACACAAGGTGGTTCCTTAAATCTAGGTTTAATGTGTAAGAAAAATAACATAGCAGAAAATAAAAGAACTAATTCTAACAGGTTATGCATGTATCAGTTTATTTTGTATAAAGAAATAAATAATGCATGAAATATGAGCTAAAATAAATAAACAGCAAATAGCAAGGTGTCTTGCCTGAGGTTTTTGCTGGTGAAACCGACAATCCCGTTGGGTACAGAATAGTCACAGGGCTACACAAGATAACTCAGACGATGTGACAAACTTCTAAAATAAAAACCAAAAATAAATATTCTGGAAAATTTTTGGGAAAAATATATGATATGTATTTTTCTGTCAGTATTCCAAAACTTTAAACGAATCATGATTCTGATTCCTGGTTCTCCCAGAATCTCAAAAACACTAAAACGTGTCAGATTTCGGACCACTGACACTCCACAAATTTTCTAGAAAATTAAGTACCGAATTTATGAAAATAAAATTTACATTCAGAAAATATACGTCAATACGATTCCAACAAAAAAAAATGGAGGTCTAAAGGAGTCCGGAGTTGGGAGTTATGGTCATTCGAAGTTGCTACAACCTTTGAAAATTGAGGCTGAATTTATGACGAAAAAAGAGAGAAATTTTGAAAAGGATGGTTTGAAAGATGATTTGTGGTGAAAATAATATGGAGTAGTACCTGCCTATTTATAGGATGTGGGAATTCCCAATTAGATAAGAATTATGATTCCTTTAAACCCAATTTAGATATTTTCTAATTTAATTTAAAAGCAATCAAATCCAATCCAAATCCAAATCCAAATCTAATTTAAATCAAATCAAATCAAATTCTCTTAGTTTAAAATCAAATCAATTAAATCCAATTTAAATTTATTTAAATTTTTAGCTCAAAATCAAATGGGATAAATAAATTTTGAATATTTAACTATTTAAATAAATCCAAAAATCAAATCAAGATTTAAATGGCCACCATAACTTCCAAATATATTTTTCAAAATACCAATAATAATAATTTTGAAAATAATAAATATTTTTAAATATCATTTTGCATAATAAATCTCAAAAATTATATTTTTATTTAAGTTAAACTAGCAAATATTTATGAAAATATGTATGCATGAATAATATTATTTATTCCAAATAAAAGGCCTTTCATAAATAAAATCATAAATTTAGGAAATTTTGATAGCTAAATTCAATATTACATATATTATTTTGAAACTATAAAAATAAAAAAATATTTTTCTCAAAATATGTACGCTTGCACATATTCGCACTCGTCGAGCAACTACGAAAATAAAATTTCGTGTGCGACGTACAATACGACTATGCGACGTACAATACAAAAATTTTAAATCAGTACCAAATTTAATATATAAAAAATATAGTAAAATTTAGGGGTTTTACATCCTACCCAACTTAAAAGAATTTCGTCCTCGAAATTAAGAATTAGGAGGGGGTGAGAAGGCACAACGGTAGATAGGAGGGTTTAAGGAAGTTTATATGGTCGTAGTCTAGGTTGAGGGTATGATTAAGAGACGATTGTAATAACTCTTAAATTCAAGTGATTAGAAAGTCAAGATTGTAAATTTAGTGTCGAGGGAAAGGTCGAGTAGTTCAAGACAAAGATATGGTTACATTTGGTGGTAATGGTCTTGGTGATAGGACAGTTAGAGGAGTTTTAGTACGACGCTTTCGTCCTTCTAAAATAGGTGAAGGCGAATGCAATATAGAGTTCGAAGGAGGCGTTATCGAATACGAATACGTGGTTCAACGGCGACCGAATAATTCAAAAGGAGTTGTCAAGGCAGTTGCGAATGGGACTCTAGAGGACAAGTTTAGCTATGTCCCCATCCACGTAGGATAATATGTGATAAGCGAACCAAAGTGCAATAGGTTGATCAGACCATCATGCACCGGTTCTGATTAGACAATATGTTAGTGGGTGCACCCAATAAAATATGTCATGATCAAGCTTGATAACGAAATAAGCTTGCAAAACTGAAGCTACGTTAGCAGCGCGAGATAGTCAAAATATGAGCAAAGGGAGGTACTGATGAAGGAAATTTTAAATAGTCCTGATCTTTTAAGATCAAGGCTCGCCCAAAGTTCGGGCCTATACAGTTGTCTTGGTTGACTAGCTAAGTTAGGGTCATCTGAACTTATAGGCTAAGCAAATTTATCCACATGGGTCACAAGGATAAGGGCTTTGTTGGGCCGTGAGGTATTCTACCCAACTTACAAGAGTTAAACTAGTAATGGGATGAGACAATGGGTTAAGCAATCAAGATAAAGCACAAATTTAAGCATTTAAGGAACTAAGTAGAACAAAATTCACCTATCGGGTTAAGGGATTAAGTCAATATTGGATCTCTTAATTGAAGTCGAAAAGTATTTTGGTATCATGGTAGAGGTTATAGTTTGGCCATTTTGACCAGAAGGTCCAATCATAAAAATAGTGTACAAGGAGACGTATTTTAGTGGGACATGATACATCTACATGAAGGTGGACTTGTCTAGGTCTTACATATAAATTTGTTGGAAGGAAAAGTGTAGTGTTGTACTCCAAATATACAAGTCACGGTAGGGGACGCCAGAAGATCAAAAATAGAAAGTGGGAGTTCACGAGGTGATAATTAATGCACAAAATAAAGAAGATCAAGTTAAAGCGTGAAATAAAATTAATTAAAGAATCCATTAAAAATAATTTATAAACAATTCCGGAGAGAAGAGTCTCCTAGATGAATACAATTAAGGAACTATTAACTCATTATTCAAATTGCAAATGGGTTAGAAGGTCGCAATTAAAAGATCAAGAATTGAAGGAAGGTCGAGTAAGTCGAGGTAAAAATACAGTCACATAGCTGGGTAGATGACTAACAACACTTGTGTATATACTACTATCATGGTCATAAGTGACATGGCAATTAGTGTGGAATACTTCTAACTCATTAGGGCTACCTTTGTGGCCTATTATTAATATTTTAACTCAAGTTTCCTCTAAAAGTTTTTAAAAATAAACTTTCAAAAATATACCAAAAATTTGTATTTACTCCAAGCCGTTCAAATTCATCAAAAAAATTTAAATCACTCTCATAAAACTCAAAGCAAAATTTTATCACGTTACTACTAACCTTTTCCAAAATTAACGTTTAAAATCAACTATTTAACTCAAGAGTTCATAATTTACGTATCCATAAAAATTTCACAATCAATCAAAAATTTAACACTCTAAAATTTTCAATTAATTTATAATAAAACTCTTAGCATATTAAAAGCAATCTCAAAAAATTTAAGCTCAATGCTCTAATCAATTTTAACTTCTATTTATGCTATGTTATTCCAACAAACTCACAACTTTTAAATGGTAACTTCCTTTAATCAATCAAATAACTTTCCATCACATCCTTCGAAATTCTTCAAAAAAAATTTAATATTAGCAATCCCACATTAAACTAAATTTTCAAATAATCTTATCAGTCAAAATCTATTTTTTTTTACCAAAAATCTAAATAGATTTGTAAATCCTCAATCATAGGACACAATTTAAAATAAAAAAATTCTCAAAAATCGTTTTCATAACTTTCAAATATTTTAAAACAAAATTTACCGTCATTACTTCCCCTTAAAATTTAAAATTTTATAAACACGAAAACCGCAAGTTGTACAACTCCGTTTAAATAATTCCTACGACCATTTTTAAAAGCTAAGATCATTTTCAAACCAAATCTATAACTGTTCAAGGTGCATAACTATAATACAATAAATCATGATCATTAAAACTCAAAAATTAAATAAATTTTATATTTGTTCAAAGATGTATATCTATCACCCAAACTCATAAATATCACAACTCGAAAAGCAAATCAATTTTATACTTGTGCAAGGATGTATAACTATAATCCAATAAATCATAAATATCAAATCTTTGAAAATCAATCAATTTCTTAAACCAGTATGAAATTCTAAAATATCCTCTGGTGTTTACTATTTAGAAATCTCAAGGTTAAAACTTTCCTTGGTAATATCCTACTTTATAAATTACTAATCATTAAATCACACTAAAAAAAAACTTTTAACTCAATTAGAGTCTTAAATGTATTCCAATTGCCAATATAACCATTCTAGCCATGTGTTTGACCTATGAGCATATACTAGTGTAGTCATCTTCCTAGTTGACACTAAGCACGAAAATAGAATCAACGGTAGAAAGGAATCAAGCAATGCAATTCAAGAAAGTCGAACGAGAGTTCGGAATTTGAAGTCAAGGAAAGAGGTCAAGCTGTATGGATGAGATTCATAATTCTAATCCTATGTTGCAGGTTCACATCGGTACAGTAACGTAACCGAAGTGACAAACTCGACCTGCATGGGCCACCACAAAACATAAACGCTCCAGTCCAAAATACTTATGACTAGGTACGTATCCATGCCAGCTGCATACATACGAAGTATACTCCAATATATGAAAATCTTGTATGAATACATAAGCTGTAAAGTACAGTAAATCCAGATTAACTAAATCTCATCCACTAGATAAATAATGATATAAGAGCAACTTTGAATTTGTCATGTATACAATCGTTGGGCGGAGACAAAGTCCTCTACCAACTACTCAAATAAAATGTACAAGAAGTGATCGATAAAATAACGAGACGAACCAAGCGCAATCGTCTTCGAAAGAATGGAGAAGATTACGGCCTTGGCTAGAACACCTGCAAATTCACAGAAGCCACACCTGGAGAGATAACCAGGTCCTTAGAGGGACTTAACAAAGCACATAATATCATGCCATATAAACTGAATAAATATTGCTCAAATAAATAAGGAATGCCTGCAATAGGGTACCTAACCGTACTATAGTGAATGCAATAAGAACAAACCTTTGACGCATGGGCTGGATCAGGAAAATTAGGAATCAGGACCGTACCATCCACTGGAGATAATCGGCAATCAGGACCGTACCTCCTACTGGAGATAACCGGCTATCAGGACCGTACCTTCCACTGGAGATAACCGGCTATCAGGATCGTACCTCCCACTGGAGATAACCGGCTATCAGGGCAGTGCATATATGACCCATACATTAAGGAACTGTTCTTCCACCCAATGTCTATTATGTTGTATCCACAACATAAATCCTCTATTAACCGCTAAGTCAAACTAAGCATGCAACCTCTATTAGCGGTTATTCCTATCGTACGGCTTGTATGTATGGTGGCCAGCCAATCACGCACGTCCGTGTCTACATGTGACAAACAACTTCGTGGTACAACGTGTCAAGGCCATGAATGCAACATACAAGATGGTCCCTTAAATCTAGGTTTTAATGTGTAAAAAAATAACATAGCAGGAAATAAATGAACAGTAAGTTCTAAACAGGTTATGCCATGTATCACAGTTATTTTGCATAAAGAAATAAATAATACATAAAATGAGCTAAAATAAATAAACAGCAAATGGCAAGGTGTCTTGCCTGAGGTTTTGCTGGTGAAACCGACAATCCCGTTGGGTACAGAATAGTCACAGGGCTACACAAGATAACTCAAACAATGTGACAAACTTCTAAAATAAAAACCAAAATAAAATATTCTGGAAATTTTTGGGAAAACTATATGATATGTATTTTTCTGTCATATTCCAAAACTTCAAACGGATCGTGATTCTGATTCCTGGTTCTCCCAGAATCTCAAAACACTAAAACGTGTCAAATTTCGGACCACTGACACTCCACAAATTTCTAGAAAATTAAGTTTCGAATGTAAAAATAAAATTTACATTCAGAAAATATACCTCAATACGATTCCAATAAAAAAAACTGGAGGTCAAAAGGAGTCCGGAGTTGGGTTATGGTCATTCGAAGTTGCTACAACCTTTGAAAATTGAGGCTGAATTTATGACGAAAAAAGAGAGAAATTTTGAAAAGGATGGTTTGAAAGATGATTTGTGGTGAAAATAATATGGAGTAGTACCTGCCTATTTATAGGATGTGGGAATTCTCAATTAGATAAGAATTATGATTCCTTTAAACCCAATTTAGATATTTCCTAATTTAATTTAAAAGCAATCAAATCCAATCCAAATCCAAACCCAAATCTAATTTAAATCAAATCAAATCAATTCTCTAGTTTAAATCAAATCAATTAAATCAATCCAATTTAAATTTATTTAAATTTTAGCTCAAAATCAAATGGGATAAATAATTTCGAATATTTAACTATTTAAATAAATCCAAAAATTAAATCAAGATTTAAATGGCCACCATAACTTCCAAATATATTTTAAAAATACCAATAATAATAATTTTGAAAATAATAAATATTTTAAATATCTTTTTGCATAATAAATCTCAAATTTTTTTTTATTTAAATTAACTAGCAAATATTTATGAATATGTATGCATGAATAATATTATTTATTCCAAATAAAAGGCCTTTCATAAATAAAATCATAAATTTAGGAAATTTGATAGCTAAATTAAATATTACATATATTATTTTGAAACTATAAAATAAAAAAATATTTTTCTCAAAATTTGTACGCTCGCACATATTCGCACTCGTCGAGCAACTACGAAAAATAAAATTTCGTGCGCGACGTACAATACGACTGTGTGACGTACAATACAAAATTTTAAATCAGTACCAATTTAATATATATAAAAAATATAGTAGAAATTTAGGGGTTTTACACACCCAACTCATGAAGAAGGAGTCTCTTTCGTATGGGATAAGAAATGTCAGCGCACTTTCGACAGCATCAAAGAATATTTTCAAACCCCCCAGTCCTGGTAGCTCCTGTTGCTGGGAAGCCATTCCTGCTCTATGTGCAAGCTATGGAACATTCTCTTGGTGCTCTATTGGCACAGAACAATGACGTGGGCCCGAACAAGCTATATACTAACTCAGTCGGATGATGATTGGGCCGGAAACCGATACACGGTCGTAGAGAAGGAATGCCTGCTCTCGTATTCGCCATCCAGAAGATGCGACACTACATCACGGGATAAACCATCCACTGATATCGCAGATCAACCCCTCAGGGTCCTCATGACCAAACCTGGGGCACTCAGCTCTCGCCTTGCTACCTGGGCGATATTACTATCACCGTACCACATGATCTTCGTCCCGCAA